>JAVSBS010002598.1:0-17200 GCA_033124195.1 Coracias cyanogaster | reverse complement strand
CTGCCCAGCCTGGCACAGCCCTGCACAGCCCTTGCCAGCAAGAAATTGTTCCTCATCTCCAACCTCAACCTCCCCTGGGGCAACTTGAGGCCGTTTCCTCTTGTCCTGTCACTTGTTCCTCGGGAGAAGAGTCCGACCCCACCAGGCTCCAACCTCCTTTCAGGGAGTTGTGGAGAGTGATGAGGACCCTTCATGCATGCGTGTGGCAAGCCTGCTCACCACCACTGCCACCCTGCCTGTGGCACAGCCAGCTCCGAGACTGGCCCCACGACCCAGCAGGAGCCCCGGGCAGTGGGGTCCGTGCCTGGGCTGTCCTGGTTCTCGCCCTGGCACGTGTGGGCTGTTCTCAGAGTGAGACACTGCTCTCCTACCCTGGGTCGAGGTCCCCGATGCCTGCACGGCACCGTGTGGGTTCCCTGGCAGTTGTCCTTTGTGCAGAGTACGCTGTGCAGAGAAAGTCTCCTGATTTCCCTGTGGGCTCAGGTTATTCCAATTATGGGTCAGAGCCTTCTGCAAGTGTGCCAAGAGTGTTCAGGGAGCTAACCCCAGAAAAGAGATGAAAAATAACCCTGAACAGTATTAACCGAGCGTGAACGGTAGGTACCTGGACAATTCCTAGGGCAGGGTGTGTGTAGCAGCGTGTGTAGTTCCTGTTCCTTCCCTCCGCTGTGGGCTGAATCCCACAGAGGAGAGAAACTGAGGCTCCCTGTGCCTTTGCCCTTTTGCTTATCTACCCTCCCACCATCCTTGTGCTCTTTGGGATTTGAGGAAAGTAAACGTGTGCTGACATCTGCTTCAGCTCTTCTTGAAAATTGTCACCAGGAGGTGCTTGGCACAAGGGAACCGCTCCTTCATGTGGGCACACTGGTCTGAGAGCTAAAGCTTTTGCCTTTGGTGAGAGTGACCTTTCTGTTGAAGCCAACAGCTTTGACCTGTGGGAGCAGAGGTTGAATGGATGGTTCTGCGGCGCTTGTTCTGTGTGTTCTCTGCCCACGGTGGTGGTGAGGGGCTGTCCATAGGGCCAGGGCTCTTTCTCCCACCAGTGCATCTGCCATCAGGCAGAACATGCTGGTGAAATGGGCTGGTCTCTGAAGGAAGCTGGAGATGGTGAGGACTGTCCCTCAGGAATCACTCCTGAGTGAACAGACACTGCCCACTGTGGGGTTTAATTTTATTTTATTTCTTGACTGCAGCAATGGGGGTTGGAAAGAGAGGACACAGGAGACACAAGCTAGTGCCACTTTAATTCTGTGACCTGCAAAGCAATGCACAGGGGAGCTCTCTTCCCTCAGTGTGCTGGAGTTCATCCCTCAAGCATGCTCTCTGGGAAGCTACTTTGCATCCTTGAAACACCAGTCTGAGCTCTTCATTGACACCGAATCATCGTGGTGTGGCTGCTTCCCAGTCACCTCAGCTCAGATGGAGGGTGCTGGACAAGCTATCCCTTCCCTGGCCACCTGCTGCCATGAATGGTGGCTACCAGAGAGTTTGGCTGTGGTTACACTGGGACAAGGTGAGGATTTGATCTGACCAAGGGTGGCAGCAAGTGCTGCTGATCCTGAGGTGTGCCACCAGCTTATGCTTATGTGGGTGAGGTGAAGGTGGTACAGAGAAAATTCTGCTTGTAGTGAAACAGAAGAAATAGCTTTTGCCAAGAAAGGTTGGACCAGATGATCCTTGAGGTCCCTTCCAACCTGGGATTCTATTCTATGATTACGAGACCCAGGCATGCAAGGGTTTTGCAGACAGCAGTGAACACGGCAGCATCTGAGGCCCTTTGCAGATACATAGGAGCTTACCAACTGTGCTGAGAGAGCCTCTGCCTTCAGGGGTGGAGGACCAAAGCTGTGAGTGCAAACGGTCCTCTCATTCTGTTCCTTTTCCAAGAATGTCACAGAGCCAGGAAAGGGCAGGTATAGCAGTGGTGGAGTCTCCATCCCTGGAGGGGTTTCAAAGCTGTGGAGACGTGGTGCTGAGAGCCATGGGTTTGTGGTGCCCTGGCAGTGCTGCATTAACAGTTGGACTTGATGATCTTAAAGTTCTCTTCCAACCAAAACAGTTCTGTGATTCTAAGGCATTTTGTCTTTGCAGAGCTTCCTGAGAGCTGGGCTGATATGCAGGAGCCACTGCTTGAGGGGATGTGCTTCACACTCAAGTATCTAGGCATGACGCTGGTAGAAAAACCCAAAGGAGAAGACATGGCAGCTGCTGCCATCCGCAGGATCGTGGCCACGGTGAGAGCTGGCCCTCGGGCCCTGCTGTGCCGGGGTGGAGAAGAGCCAGACTCTGGGAAGGGTCCATGTCCCAGCCCGGAACCCCAGAGGGACCGTGCTGTTGCCATGAGGAGGGTGGTGTGCAGGAGGCTGGCTGTCCCTGCCTGCGTGCCGGGGGGAAGCTGTGTTCCTGCGGGACAGCCGCTGCTGCCCGCTCCCACACCAGGAGCGCAGCTGGGAGCACAGCTGTGCTGGGCACAGCGTGGAGAGGAGGATGAAGGATGGGGCGGTGGGTCTGTCCTTTCCCGTGTCCATACCTGATCTCCAGGCTCCACTTTCCATCCCTACAGCAGGAGCCTTTGCAGCCAGGGTCCAAGTGGGTAGCACTCTGTACAGAGTTGGGGGGCTCCTGCCATCAAGGCAGGGTGAAGACCCTTGCCAGCTTTGCAGAGGTGTCTGGTGTCTCCCCACTGCCAGGCACGGGTGGGAGCTCGCAAGTTCCAGAAGGTGATTCTGACAGTGTCTCCGAGGGGCATCTCGCTGCAGGACGCAGACACAAAGGAGATGGTTGAGAACATCTCCATCTACAGGTGGGCATGGCCATGTGGAGGTGTTCCCCAGCAGCCGGCTAGGAGACCGATGTGATCTTGAGCAGCCAGGGAGGGCTGGGCCTCCTGCCAGGGGTACCTTCAACCTTAGGTCTTCCTTTGGCTCCCTGAGTATCCTCTCCCCACCGTGCCCCACAGTGCTGCCTGGGGCTGAATGCAGGCAGGGCCCTGAGCTCCGGGCCAGTCCACCTCTCTTTCCCCTGGGCCCTGCTTGTCTCTTCTGGTGTTCAGGCAGGATATGGAGGCTGATGGTTGGGAAGCCACCCAGCTGGGGCAGGACAACGTGTCTGTCTCTCTCCGCAGACACAGGACTGCTCTTCTGGCTGCAGTGGCACGAGGGTGCCGTGGCCTGACTTGGGCTGGCCAAAGGCGGTTGCTGTGAGAGCTGATGTGGGGCTCTCCCACCACTGCCAGCTGCGCTGTGGCCCCGTTGGGTGTCTGTGGGGGCTGGGTGTGAGGGGAGCGTGGCTGCAGGCTCATCTCTGGATGGGAAGCACAGGCCAGACATCTCTGGTGCAGAATTTGGGTCTCGGCACCAGAGCTGAAGTGCCAAGGCAGAGCATCCTGCTGCCTGGCTCCAGCTGTGTCCTTGGACACATCTGTGCACATATGTTGGGTTGAACTGGGTGTCAGAGGAGCTGGGAGCACGCTGGGGCAGGGTGGGAGGGAATGCTGGAGGGTGCGGCTGTAGGTGCCAGGCAGGCTCTGGCCCTCCTTGGGGTTGGGCTGTCTGATCAGCTGGGCAGAGGAAAGCCTTGGGCTGTCGGCAGTGCTGGGAGCACAGCAGAAGACCTGTGCTGGGGTCCCTTTCCACCCTGAGCAGCTCCTCTCTGCCTGCAGGATCTCCTACTGCACAACAGACAAGCTGCAGAACAAAGTCTTCGCTTACGTTGCCCAGAGCCAGGAGAGCGGCGCCCTGGAGTGTCATGCCTTCCTCTCGCCCAAGAAGAAGATTGTAAGCACTTCCCTTCTGCTCTTGGCTCAATCAGGTAAAGGCGGGAGCAAGGGCCTTCCTTCTCCCCCTCCAGAGACAGAAGGCCCTGAGCTCTGTGCAGCCGGCTGGGAACGGAGCCAGGGAGCACATGTGCTCAGACGCTGCAGGGGCAGGTGATTCTTCACTCCCAGCTCCCCTGGGATCTCCTCTTGTCCCACACGGGTGGACAGACACAGCGCTAAGCTCTGCCCTGTGTGTGCTCTGCAGAGAAAGGCAGCAAGGGAGGCCGGGGGCTCTCGGGTTTCGTGGCAGTGGGGTTGTCCTGGCTTGAGGGCCCAGGTGGAAGGAGACAGTCCCTCTGTCTTGTACACAGGCCCAGGCTGTGACTCTGACCGTGGCCCAGGCCTTCCAGATGGCGCTGGATCTCTGGGAAGCAGCACATGCAGGTAGGAGGCATTCCTCAAACACATCCCTCTGCCTAGCCCTGGGACCAGGGTCTCCATGTGGGACCCTGTCCTGGGCTGCGTTGAGGAGGGGTGGCTCGCGGCCTGGCTGCGAGACACACCAAGCAGGGAGAGCACTGTCCCTGCTGTGGTGTTCTCTGCCACTTTCCTTGTCTGCTCCCTCCCCTGAGCACAGCAAGATCATCTCTCCCTTGCCCACTGTCCTGCCTGTACCTCCCCTGCTGGGCTTTCTCCAGGCTGCAGGCACTAACTCTCCTGCTTTTGCCCTGTCCCAGGCTCTAGGCAGGAACAGCCCCTTCACCCTTCATGTGTCCTGGAGAGCAGTGAGCCCGGCAGACCCCGTGAGCCAGCCCCCCCGGGGAGCCCTCCCTTCAGACACCAGTTTGGGGTACAGTATGTGCAAGTCTGGCCCGTGCCCAGGGCTGCCTTGCATTAGGACAGGAGAAGGGTAACCCTTACGCAGCTCCCTCCTCCTGGCCTTCCAGGACCCTGTCGATGTCAGCACAGCCTCCCTCGCACATGGCGCCCTGACTTGTTTGGTGTGTGGGTATCTGAGCCTGGCCCAGGCTGCCCAGAGAGGTTGTGGAGTCTCCTTCTCTGGAGAGATTCCAAAGGTGCCTGGATGTGATCCTGGGCACCCTGCTGTGGGTGACCTGCTGGAGCAGGGGGGTTGGATGAGATGATCTCCAGAGGTCCCTTCCAAGCTCCACCATGGCACTGTGCTCTGTTTGCTCCCAAGGCAGGTGCAGTTCCTCAGGTGGTCTTTGCTCCAGGAGCTCTCCTGTCAGGCCCAACATTGTTGTAGCCCTCTGCTCTGCTCTGCTGGCCCTCTCACATAGAGCTGGGACCTGCTGTGCACACTTGGTGGCATTGGCTAGGGGTGGGACACTGTATCTAAAGGAGAGGATGCTTTGGTCATCATCTTGCCAGCCTGGGCCATGGCTCAGCCCTGCTCACCTGCACTACACCCTCTGCATGTCCAGAGCTCCTCAGAACATTGCCAGTGTTGCCGGCCTCACTGTGTCCCAGCCCAGGAGCCTCTGGACGCTTGGTCCTTGGCCTCATGCTTCCAGCACTGGCCCAGCCTGGGCTCATTCTCACTACCCGCCCACTCCCGGGTGGTCCTCTGCCTGGGCCTCCAGCTGCGAGATGTGCTCAGGCAGTGAGGTGTCATGGTGAGGTTTGGTTTTGTTTTTTGTTTGTTCCTTTGCCAGGAGGAGGAAGAGGAGGAGGAAGATGATAACATCGGTGAAGCCTTATCTGGGTAGGTGGTGAGCTGCTGTGTCTGTTCAGGGAGCTCTGTGATGAGCCCTGTCTTGTTTCCTTCTCTGCGCCCCATGCAAAGGGAGCCACTAGGGCCACTGGCAAGGTGGGAGCGTGGAGGAGATTTGCATGGGAGCAAGGAGGAGCTTCCTGCTGCTTTCTCTGTCTCTGTCAGCTGAGAGGGTGAGTGGACAGGGAAGCAGAGCTGTGGGAGCAAGATCTGGCAGTTCAGCTCTTGCAGGGGAGCTGTGGGGGCAGATACTGACCCTCAGGATGTACCCAGAGATGTTACTTGATCTGTTTCTGCTGCTCTTTGCTGAGGCCAGTCTGTCCAGACATGCTTCTCAGGTGGGACTCGGAGTTGTCCCATTAAGTTCCCTGGGGCTTGGGCCAGGGTGGGGGCCTGGTCACGCTGACTTCAGCCTGGGGCTGAGCTCGCTGCTCTGCCCTGTGCTTGGGAGGAGCTGATGGTAGTGGTCCAGCAGTGGAGGGTTAACCCGCAGGTCTTTGCAGAAGTGCCCATGGTGGTGGGTGCAAGGGGCCTGTTCCATCGGAGCTGTTTCTCCATGTGCCTGGCAGCTGGCGCTTGGCTGGGGTCTGCCAGTGCCGCAGGGCTGAGCTGACGTCAACCAGGGGCCGGTGTGGGCCGGGGCTGGAGCGATGTCTGTGGCCCTATGAAGTGGCACAGATGTGCACAAGGGCTCCTCGTGGGACTGAGCTGTGGCTTTGCAGTCTCAGGGTGGGCTGGCCTGGGGAAAGCGTTTGGTGGCAAGTGGGCTTCTGCGCTCCAAGTGCCTGGTGCTGCTGTGCTGGCATTGCCAGGGAGCTGCATCTCTCAGCAGGCCCCGCCTGGGGTCTGATGGGTGCTCTGTTCTCTTCCAAAGCAGCATGGAAGAGCTGGGGAGGGGAGCCCACAGCCCAGCAGGTAAGTTCCTCCTGTCAGTGCTGCTTTGGCACATCCCCAGCATGTCCTCTGCAGGGGAGGGGGCTGGTGGCTCACCTGGGAAGGTCTGCTTCATGGACTGGGTCGTCTTCTCTCTTTCCAGGGTCAGCACCTCGTGTGCCCAGAGCAAGCTCTCCTACGGCACAGCTCCTGTGCTACCGCCTGGGACAACCCCCAGACAGCTGGAAGGGGCCGGGAGGAGCAGGAGACCTCCCTGCAGCTGGCCCCAAGACTCCCCTGGGCTAAGCCAGATCTCTGCAGCAATGGACCAGCCACTCAGGATTCACCCTGTGCCTGCCCCTGGGCCAGCCAGTGCCCGCCCCTGCCCTGGGAACTGCCCGCAGGGCACGGGGCCGCTGGCAGTGCTGCCGTGCAGTGCGCAGCCCGCGACGCCCGCTCCTTGTCCTGCATGAACTGCCTCAAGCTGCAGCTGCTCCCCACTCCCAGCTCGGGCTGGTGCACCAGTGCTCCTCGCTGTGCCTGCTCCCAGTGCAGGCAGAGCCAGTGCCCCTTGGGATGCACCGTGTCTCCCCTGCCCTGCTCGTCTCTCCTGCCTGGCTCCGGCTCCTCATGGTGACAACTGGGGCCCAGCTGAGGCCGAGCAGCCCCTAGAGAGGGTGGAGGACTTGCTCGGCAGATGTGACCCTCGAGAGTGATAGCTCTTGGCCTGGAGGAGTGAGCGAGGAAGGCCTTGCCCCTGCAGTCAGCCCCACACCCTCTCATGAGTGAAATGAGCTGGTTTTTAAAGAAAAGCTCTGTCTTTATAGAGAAATAAACTGAGTTTTTTTAATTGTTGTCATGTGGGTTTGAGTGCTGGATGGGTGTGCAAGGTGCAGAGTGTTCACTGTGCTACCTGCAACAGGGGCTGGGGCTGTGCCCTGGGCTCGTGGAGTGTACAGCTGCCAGCCGAAGGCATCACACATCTCCATGGCCAGGGATGGGGACTCCACCACTGCCCTGCCCAGCCTGGCACAGCCCTTGCCAGCAAGAAATTGTTCCTCATGGCCAACCTCAACCTCCCCTGGGGCAACTTGAGGCCATTTCCTCTTGTCCTGTTGCTTGTTCCTTGGGAGAAGAAACCACCCCCACCTCACTCCAACCTCCTTCCAGGGAGCTTTCGAGAGCCAGCATGATGAGCAGTAGGAGGACAATCAAGGAGCTGCTGCATGATAACCTGAGCCTACACACCATCCTAGAAGGGTCCCTCTTCAGACCAAAGAGGTCACACCACCAAGTGCCCTGATGTAAAGTTGTGACATTTCAGCCCAGCACAGTGTTGGTTTCTCAATACGTGATACCTGGAGATGGAACCATCTTTTGACCCCAGGGAGGTGGTGGAGTCACCATCCCTGGAGGTGTTTAAAGAACGAATAGATGAGGCACTTGAGGATATGGTGTAGTGGTTAGAGAGACGCTAGGACAAAGGTTGCACTTGATGACCCTGGAGGTCCTTTCCAACCATAATGATTCTGTAATTCTGTGACCATGGAGAGGACTGGGAAGGGAGGGTTGAGATGGCTGCATGTCTACACTTTCCCGATAAAAGGAGGGCTTGTCTCTGCCTCACCCCATGCAGCTTCTGCGATCGATCCCATGACAAATGGGCTGGTTCTTAGCGCTCATTCGAATGGGTCCTCTTCTCCCGGCCAAGGACAACAAGCTCCCTGCATAAGGCCCATCGCACTTGAAAGCACACGCCCGCATTGATTTTTAGATGACTAGGAGAAGCAAGCAGACGAATGCACTGCATTATTTACAGAGCTCTCTGGAATTGGCAGTCGTGGGGAAGCACAGGGAGAGCAGAGAGAAGCTGTGCGGGTGGCACAGCCGCTTGTTACCTGCCTCCCAATTACCTTCCCGGAGAAAGATGCCACCCAGACCAGCCTTGAGGAGCATGCAAGATTGGCTGAGTGGAGCAGAAAGGAAAAGGAACAACCAAGCGTCCCCAGGGATTTCATAGGATCACAGATAGTTTGGTTGTAAGGGACCTTTAAAGGTCATCTTGTCAAACCCCCCTGCAGTGAGCAGTGACATCTGCAACTAGAGCAGGTTGCTCAGAGTCCCAACCAACCTCACCTGGAATCCTTCCAGGGATGGGGCAGAGACCAACTCTCTGGGCAGGGGGTCAAGGACAGAGACCTGGGCCTTATCACCCTCAGTGTGCACAGTTTTTTCCTTCTCTGTAGTCTAAATCTCCCTCTTTTAGTTTAAATGCAGCACCCCTTGTCCTGTCCCAACAGGCCCTGCTAAAATGTCTTCCCCCATATTTTTAACAGGCCCCAGATTTCCTTAGAAAAGGACAAAAGATGAGCTTTTCCTGCACTTTTGGAGAAGTAAAGGACTTGCAGCTCCCCAGACAGGGGCAGGCAAATCACACCAGATGCTGTCCTCAGTAAGGACACGTGGAGCAGCATCCCCAAGAGATGGTGACTTGTTGGTGATGGCCAGAGCCATGTCCTGTGCTCCCAAATATGTCTACAGGCTGAGAGAGTTGGGGTTGTTCAGTCTAGAGAAGAGAAGCTCTGAGGAGATGTTATTGCGGCCTTCCAGTATCTGAAGTGGGCTATAAGAAAGCTGGGGAGGGCTTGTTGTGATGGGACGAGGGGTAGTGGTTTCAAACTGGAAGATGGGAGATTTACATTATAAATGAGGAAGTTCTTCACTCTGAGGGTGGTGAGACACAGGAACTGGTTTCCCAGGGAGGTTATAGATGCCCCAACACTGGATGAGGTCATGAGCAACCTGGTCTGGTGGGAAGTGTCCCTGCCATGGCAGGGGAGTTTGAACTAGATGATCTTGAAGGTCCCTTCCAACCCAAACCATTCTATGTTTCTATGACTCTTTTCAGCTTCTTGGAAGAAAAAAGAAAGGTAGAGTTCATCCTTTGCAGAAACTTTCCATTATTTTACTGTTTCCTTGGGGGTAAAAAAAATAATTCTGTTTGAACAAAAATGTCAGTTTGGCCTTTTTTAGTTTGCCTACGTAAGTCCATCTCATGTGGCTCCTGTACGTGTGATGCTGCTGAATTATTCAATTTGAAAAGGGAAAAAAAAAGCTCAACACCCTTCAGTCAGGGAATGAATCAGCTGTAGAGAATGGCAAGGGGCAGCTGACATCTAGCTGACCTGCTGGGTGACCTGGTATTGGACATGTCTCCTCTTCTAGTGCCAAGAGGGGAGCTGAGCTCGTGCCTTGCTCACCGGCAAACATTGACAGAGGTGGGACCTGTTTTCTCCTTGAAGCGCCTCAACAAGCAAAGCCTGGCAGTTCTCATCAACCCCAGCCAGATGCGCACCCACAGAGGAGAAGCAGCTTGTGTTTATAGGAAACCAAAACCCTTGTGATCTTGGGTAGAAACCCGTCCCCAACAGCCAGAGTCGAGCTGATGCTTGGCCTCGCTCTGGGCCACAGTGACGTCAGATACTTTCTAAACGAGAAGAAACATCAACATCCCACTGCGTCCACTAAGCAGCTTCAAACGGGAGCCGGGGAAATTTTGAATACGATATTAGACCTTTTAGAAATCTTTTTGTCTATTAGTCACACAGGCAAGAGATCTGAAGTATCGAGCATTCCACCGGCTTTGATACCCGCGCGAAATCCCAGCGCTGCTTTCAGAGTCGCTGGGAGTAGTTTGATCAGCCATGCAGAAAGGGCTGAAATGTCACCGGCTGCGCTGTTATTAGCTACCAATTGGGGAAGGTGTAAGAGTACACTTACCGTGGGATATTTATTAGCAGCCTCCTCCCAGCTCCGAGAATTACCTCTTGTGAGATTTAAGGCCTCTTCTACAGCCGCACTGATAGAAAACAAACTAATGGGCTGCCTCATGGAATCAGAAATAAGCTGTCCCCAAAAAGCAGCGTTCGGGGTGACCTTCTGGACTGGATCACGTTGAATATTCACGGATGGCTCCTGGCCCTTCTGCTTTAACATCCTCCTGTGTACCCGCTGCCCAGATACAGCCGAGCTTGTTGGAAGCAGCGTTATCTTCTATTAGACAAGCTGACAGAGCCAGGAAAAATCCATAAATAACCAGATGAGCTTTGGGGCGTGCAGGACTTCTCCTGGGTTGGAGATAGAAGCAGCAAACGGGACTAGATAGTGTTTTGCCACAGAGGGTTTGCTCCCAGCTGAGGCTTCAAAGGAGGGGGCAGTGGCAGAAGTGAAGGGTTGGCAGGAGGCAAAGCTCGTGGTGTTACTAAAGATAATGGCAGAGAGGTGTGTGCACTTCTCCACACCCTGAGTGAGGACCAAAACCTTGTCCCCAAGCCTGGGCTGGTGGCAGTTAACCCGTGATGGAGGCCAAGGTGACTGAAAAGCTCTGAGCCTCCTGCCAGGGCACCTTGGGGTACAGGGGTGATGCTTGTTCTGGCTAGAAACAAGGGCAATGACACCAGAAGAGATTTCAAAGGCACTGGAAACCCCTGGGCATGGTGCAGGTTGGCATCCCTGGCTTGAGACAGGAGACACTTTGCTCTCCTGAGTGGAGGAGAAGAGATTTCCTCACATGCATCCACCCAGAGGGCCCAGCTCCCACTGAAAACTGTCAATGACTCCAAGAAATATTTTGTTATCAGCCCTGGAGAGGAACCTGTTGCAGGAAAATAAATTACCATTAGCTCTTCTGACAAGGTGGAGCTGGCCTGGCACAGCTCCATGGCACCCAGACTGATGGGCTGAAAAGAAGGGGACGCTTTGGTACCTCCAGCCAAGTCAGTTTTCTCCATGGTGACGACAGATGCTTTTCTGATGCTATTTGTAGCTGACAAATAGTTCTCGGAATGGGGTTGGCGAGTTCTCAGCTGCACAGACACTCCTGAGACCTAAAACTTTAATCCACAAAGGAGGAAAAGGAACTTTTCCTTCACAGAATCCCAGCATGGTGGGGTTGGAAGGGACCTCTGGAGATCATCTGGTCCAACCCCCCTGCTCCAGCAGGTCACCCACAGCAGGGGGCCCAGGATCATGTCGAGGCACCTTTGGAATCTCTCCAGAGAAGGAGACTCCACAAACTCTCTGGGCCGCCTGGGCCAGGCTCCAACACCCTCACACCAAACAACTTTCTCCTCCTGCTCACATGGAACCTCCTGGGTTCCACTTGGTGCCCGTTGCCCCTTGTCCTGTCACTGGGCACCACTGACAAGAGTCTGGCCCCATCCTCTTGCCCCCCATGGGCCTTTGAGCTCTTGATCAGCATTGATCAGATCCCCTCTGAGGCTTCTCTTGTGCAGCTCAGCAGCCCCAGGGCTCTCAGCATCTTCGTAGCCAAACTGCAACTCACTGCTGGCTGCACTAACCATTTGTTGCCCAGGGGCATCACCTAGCACTGGGCCACCACCGGGATCTCCAAACCACGCTTGCCCGGGGTTCCTGCGCTCAAGCACCAACGGAACAGGAAACCAAGAGTATATTTAGAGGTTTGACTTTCTCTCTGGCTGCCACCGTTTCGTTAACCCGCTCCGCAGTTCATACGCAGCGACGTGGAACCGCCACACAGACGTCATTCTTGTTGTCATGAAGGTTTTTTTTTTCCCCTTTATTATGCTAAAGTTAATTTTGAAGCAAGAAAGGAAAGGCTCCTGTCACATTTTCCAGGTTTGAACTGAGCCCCACAGAGCCACCCGCCCGAAGGGCTCCCTGCTAACGGAAACGAACAGCGAAAAAGCCAGCGGAAAACATTTGCAGCTTCTGAGAGTGTTTCATTTTTGTGCCGCTGGCTTAAAACAGTGCCCTATCTCATCCCCTTGCTTGTTTCTCTTTCTGTTCAGGAATCGCCCGGGATTTTCAAAGAGTTAAGGACCTTTCTTTTCCCCTTTTAAGAAATACTGCAATTCTTTCTCTAACTGCAAAGACCACAGTGCCAGAAACGTGGATCTCAGCTGGCCAGCCAAACAGAACACACACAGGGAGGAAGAAATATTTGCTGTATTGCAACTTAAAGTGAAAATCACTTAAAACCAACAACTGAAAATTAAGATTCTCTCTCCATATAAACTTCAAGATGGACTTCTGTATTTTTTAACTATTTTCTCTTTAACAGCAATCCTATAACTTTAAAACAAAAAGCAAACAGAACTGAGTGGCAGAGTTCTGAACAAGTGCACACGTACACAGACAAACTTCACGCCGGGAATGAAAGCAAATCTCTCCATACCTTGCTCTTCTAAGATCCCATTTGGCATCTTTTTGTCCCCGGAGTTCACGACAGCTTTCCTATGTCTTCTGAACCTGAAATACGAACACCACGTTAGTCTGAGTAATGCTGTCGAGAGGTAATTGGCGTTTTCCCCAACCTGGTCTTTACCGACCATGTAATTCTGGAGAAGCTACTTCTGTTCATCTTCTCGGCGAGAGCCACCACCGCCACAGCTCCCTCCTCTCTGCGGCGATGGAGGCTCCTGCCTCCCCATATGTACGATCTCATTTCCTTCTTAGATCATATCGAAACAAGACTGAGCTGGTTCTGCACGCAGAGCTCCACGCAGACGTACCTGAAAAAATAGCCAGCCAGCAGAATGAAAATGATGAAGACCAGGAGGAGAATCAGCATCGAAGTCAGTAAGTCCTTGTGTAGATTGTTCTCCTCTGTAGAGTCTGTGGATTGAACAGAGCCAACGTGAGACATCGATTCTGGTACAGAAACTGTGCTTGGTGCCTCCAAAATCTGTCGTTCTATAAAACAAGCTGCTTGTACTTGCTCAAAGCATCACCAGTTATTGAATATATGCAAAGCTGAAACTGAAAATCCAATTTTTTTTTTTTGTGTGTGTTCCCCACCCCTTTAAAAGCACAACCAAACTACCCGCTGCTGAGAATTTTTGGGCTTGTATTGTATATATTGTATACGAATGTAAGACCAAGGAGGAACGATCAGACTTTTAACACTCAGAATGGAGATTAAAAAAATGTATCTTTGTTATATCTAGCGTAAACCGCAAGTCTGATCCTGCTGTTAATAGTATTTTTATGCGACTCTTCGCATTTCAGTTTATAATTCAATATATAACACATGAAAACCCTTAAAAACTCATCAGGGTTTATTTAAGAAAGCAAAACTCCCAGCCTTAGCCTTCAGGCAGCAAAACACTACCTGGTTTTCCTTCCAACCACAGGAAGAAATCCAAGTTTGTGTTAACAGAGAGGGTAGAGACCTCGCTAAGCGGGAAGGATGAGACCTCCACACTTGGAATCTGCCAGAGGATGCAGAAAGAGGTTGATCTTTCCTCTGTTACAGCCAAATGATGACCCGGGGCAGCAGGTCACCCTTAGGGCATCCACCAGGATGGTTCCCTGAGGGTCTGGCCCCCCCTGGGTTTCTCCAGCCTTCCTCAGCCTCCTTTATCTGTGCTGTTCAGAAATCTCACTAACACACACTCTTCCAAAATCAAGGCAATTTTTGTGGCTGCTGGTATGGCTTTTAAACTCCATTTACGCACTTTTGATGAGTTCTTCACCATTCCTACGGTGGTCCTTGAGAAGGGCAGCAGTGACTCTCCAAACATCTCTTGCATTCCCCCTCCTCTAAACTCTTTCTTTTTGCTTACTTGCAGCGAAGGCTTTTTGAAGAGACCTTGCCACAAGCCTCAACATAAAATATCACAAAAGCACAAGATAACGGTAAATATATAGGAGCACGTGTACATATATATACAGATCTATAGGAGTATACCTGCAACATCAAAGAGCTCACATCCATAATTCAGATTGAATATTAGGAAGAAGTTCTTTACTGAAAGAGGGGTCGGGCGCTGGAACAGGCTGTCCAGGGCAGTGGTGGAGTCACCATCCCTGGAGGTGTTCCAAAACTGAGCAGATGTAGCACTTCAGGACATGGTCTAGTGGTCAGAGAGATGCTGGGATGAAGGTCGGACTTGATGATCCTAGAGGTCTTTTCCAACCTTAATGATTCTGTGATAAACCAGCTGTCCAGAATTATGACCACAGAACCATTTGAATGTTGGGTTGTGTCTTGTGAGCAGCTGGAGACTCTCTGGGTGCTCAACAGGGTATGGAAAAATTCCCTTTGGAAGCATAGGTGCACTAAGGGCCTACCAGGAAAGAAGGCATCTCAAGTCAACATATAGTCCAAAGAAAGGGAAGGCAATAAAATGCCTGAATCTTGACATTTAAGTGGTATATAAAGAGAAAAGTGGCAGGCACAACAAAACTGTAAACAGAAACCATCGCTTGGGAGGGTTTCAGAAAACCCCTACTGGAGGAGCGTCTGATGAACCTGCGCCCCCAGAAACAGCTTAACTATTTCTGTGCGGTGTCGCAATACCGCGCTCTCTGGTTGACAAAAATCCCAAAATACCTATTTTTGCCCCTCACAGGCAAAAAGGAGACACTTTAGCCCACTTCTGAAGTTTAGAAATTTCCGAATCCTCCAGGATTTAGGGGGTTGGTGTTAGTTCTCAGCACTGGCTGTGAGTCAAGACCCATGACACATGGAGCGAACACCCACAAGTTTTAATCATGATGAAATTAAAACTTCCCTCGGCTCGTTACACAACACAAAAATCACCCATCTCCTCCTTTCAGAAGAACTGAAGTACCCCACACCATCTTTCTGGGCTGTCTTCGGAAAACTGATTCCCTGACAAACACAGGAAGCCTCAGTTCAACCCCAGGAGAAGTTCAACCTTCTGCCAGACTCCTGTCAACGTTTCTTTAGTTAAGGACACAGCACCCCCGGCAATGACTGGTGCCATTCTTGACCTCAAGATCTCACCTCTCCTCCTACCATTTCACAAGGAAATTAAGTAAAATACCACAAACAGTCCCTTCTTCCTACTACATGGGCACCTGTTTTTGTAGCCTTGCAGTGGCACACCACTTCTTCAGAGCCTGTGTGAAAGGCACCGTGTGGTTTTAAACAGCTTCAATGATTACCTGCATTTTCCTCTGCATCAGTAATTTTAGAAATATAGCCCCAAAATTGTAAGAGGAAGTTACAGCAGGGCCTCAGCCATTGTAGACTCAGAGGCTGAAAGATCTTTGGCCAACAGAGCTGTCTACATAACAAGTGGGATTTTAAGGCCAGACTGGAAGACAGACCTGAAATCTATTTTTTTATTCAGTGCTGCTTCAAAAATTGACCACTGAACCGAATGAGTGAACGTATGCAGGAGAGGCAGATGTCCTCTAAAGCAGATCTCTACTGCAGCCACTGCCAGGGACAACTTCCCGCTGCTCCAACACAGAGAGAGCTGTGGTCCAAAACTAGAGGGCTTCCTGTTTGCAGCCACACAAAAAAGATCACCCCCAAGGCTGGTTTTTTTTCAGAAAAACAATGAAATAGTGATTTTCATCTTGGCAGGAAAGATGCTCAGAGAAGCTGTGGACGTCCCCTCCCTGGAAGTGTTGAAGGCCAGGTTGTGTGAGGCTTTGAGCAACCTGGTCTAGTGGGAGGTGTCCCTGCCATGGCAGGGGGGTTGGAACTAGATGACCTTTAAGGTCGCTTTCAACCCAAGGCATTCTATGCTTCTCACCAGGAAGATGGTGGCAATCCCTTGTGCTTCCCCTGCCTCCCACCGAGGCTGACTCACAGGTTCTTCCCGGGTTGATTCCCTGTGCTGCTGGCCCAGCTCTTGGAACAGCTCCTTCTGGAAATTTATCACCATTTCCTTCAGGGTTTTGGTGCTCCTGCTACTTTCCATATGTGTCAAACCCAAAACCACCCACAAGAAAAAAGGGGAACTAACAGCAGCGTGTGCACATCAGGACCTCCCCCATGACCCTCCCTCCACAGTCTCTCCCAAGCTTTGATTTTTTTCATCCCTGGACCAGCTCCTTTGCAAGTAGGCCCTGAATGGTAAAACGGCCCACAAATAAGTATGAAAACACTTTTTTCTCCTTCCACAAAAGCAAGTTTACAGGCAAGGTGTGTGGTTGGCCCTAGATAACAAGTGAGGCACCTGAAATTATTGTGGGGATTGACAAAGAACAGACAAGTCATTGTTCCTCCGATCCCACGAGAAGTCCCACAACAACCGACTATCTATTCACCGCTCTGAACTTCTTTTCAGAAAAGAGAGAACTTAACCCCCCACCTCTCCAAAACCAAAACTAAACTGCTGGCACCCATTACTCGGGTTAGATTTCAAGTGGGTTTTCCCCAGGGTGCATCCTCCATCTCTGGTGTCCCTTCAGCAGACACACAAATGTCCTTTAAACAGCACTCAGTGCAAAACCACGGAGGCTCTCAGGGAGTGACACGTGTCTCTGCTTTGGGTCAGAGCTGTTGTTTCACACACCCAGCCCTGCAAAGGACCCCGACCTCTTCCAACATTTCTTTTACATGAAGGGCAGCTTACCCAACATCTCGACACAGACCTTACCCATCACGTGGGAAACACGGTGCCCACAATCTTAAATAGAGCCATGTTATAAAACCTTTGATTATGAAGAGAATTCCAGTCCTACCTATTCATAGAGGTGTCTTCTCACCTGCAGGCACAAAACCCAGTTGCATCCCAGTTTACCACAATGTTGGTACTAACTCCCAGCTCCCAGCAGAGCAACACATCCCTCATGTATGAGATACAGGAGCCCTCAGACGTGTCTCTGATTAAGAGCTCAGCCCAGCTTGCATCAGGTTCTACAGCCAGCTTGCCTGGTGACCAGGCAAGACATCACACGTTAATTTAGAATAGAATGATAGAACGGGTTGAGTTGGAAGGGACCTTTAAAGGCCATCTAGTCCAACCCCCCTGCAGGGAGCAGGGACATCTGCAACTAGAGCAGGTTGCTCAGAGCCCCGGCCAACCTCA
>JAVSBS010002597.1:19799-75179 GCA_033124195.1 Coracias cyanogaster | reverse complement strand
CAATGAAAGAATAAACCTTAATGGCAAGCCTTTATATCCTCTGAGATCTCATTCTCTTTCAGTATTTACTTTACTTTTGCTGCTAGATATTTGCTTCAGATCTTAGCAGTAGGGTCTCAGTGTTAGTTTTCATTTCAGAAGCAGTTGATCTGGAATGTGATACGCCAGAGATCACACTAATTCCTTTTTTCCTCTTTTTTTAAATTTTTCCCCCTCCCCACCTAATTGCTTCCTTCCTGTTCCATAAGAAGCACCATTCTCTCTGGAAGGTCATTGTCTAGGACTTAGTGATCATCATTCTACAGTACATAGTTTGACGGATAGGTCTCCCATTCATGGCTGGTCAAACTTCAAATTTTCCTACTCATATTAGTTGAACAGAAGACTTTATTCTTCTGGGAAGACAATCAAATGCATCTTCACTTGTATGAATTACTAAATTGACGAGAAAGACACCAGAAGGAGAGTATATATTAGCTAGTTAATAGGTGCTGGACGAAAAAAAATAATTCGAAGAATGTTTCATACAAAACCAATGACATTGTACCTGCTAACCTCAAATGGTACATGGGACAGAATTAGTTGGATCTTTGTTTTTAAAATCATGTAATCGCTACATTATCAGTATAGAGATACAAGACTACTATATAAGACTACAAAATACTGTGAGGGACGCTGGCTAAATGGTTTGCATGAATGCTCTGAGCTCAGTTTTGGATAGACTGTCATTGGTATTACTGTTTATTCAGAGTCGTTTATGTTTTAATCTTAGTTATGCAAACATAAAAGTTGAGACCAAAATGAGGCCAAACCCTGAATGGTTAATTTGAACTAGTTTTCTACTTTCAAACTACAAGATATTCATAAGCACTTAAAAAGAACTCTTATTTCTCTCCTTTCACCTCAGCTTTAGTAGTAGTGTATAATTTAGTGATAATCTGGGGAAACCTTAAAGCTGTCTGACTTTTCAAAGGGCAGGTGCTTGTCCTTTCATCTGAGTCCCATGTGTTGCCATGAGGCAATCTTGAAAAATCTTAATCTTTATTTAGAATAACAAGCAATTTGCAGTGTTCATTGCAGATATAGTTCACAAGAGGTGGTGTGCAAATGAACAGTATGATATGAAAGAATAAAATGTGCTTGTATTTTGCAGTTTAGCTGCCTTCTAATGAGCAATTCAATTAAGTTTGGCCTTGTTAAGTAGGTGCTTGAAAAATAAGTCAAGTGATATGGTAAATTTGAACACAGAAAAGCAAATCCCTCCCTCTTAAATAACAATCAAAATATTTATGTGGAGAAGTTGTTGTGAAGCTTTTATACATATCCTAAAATCATTAGGCAGCTAGGTTGGGAAGAACTCAACATGCTAAAACAGAGCGTTGGGAGGACTGAGGAGGTGGTATTCAATGCAAATACATCAGTATCTCAGTTTCAAGACTCCCCAGAGGAATGCTTTAAAGAGTATGTAAGTTTATAATAGGAACAAATTATAATTTTACCAAATTGCAAGCAAATCGAGCATAAAAAGTGAATAATGACATTTCACACTAGGTATTTGCTTCCAATTAATACAGAAAACTTACCTGGCTCTAAAGTAAGAGCTATGTGTAACCTAAGTTAGACGTTAATAATGGAAACTTATTTCTGGACAGTACATTGTACGTCTGATCATGAGAGCATTGACTTTAATTAATGGACAACTTAATCAGTTCCCCCCTTTTTGTTTTACTGATGATCCACAATTTTTCTTTAAGACAGCAACATTAAGTTAAAGAGCAAGAGCAAAATGTAAGAAACACTGTCTACAATGTTCTACAGAGTGGCATTTGGGTTCACTTCAGCAGTGTCACAGGAGTTGATAGCTCATTTACCCATTGCCATTTGGAATTTGTAAAGCAATCTGTAAACAACAGCTTCTGTCCCTGCAACTCCTCTGTTTTGTAAAATTCTACTTGCTTCAACAATGTGAGAGTTGGCCTTTGGTTTATCTCCCTTTGTCTTTCTCACTGTCGCTAGTGGTCACTATGGAGCGTGTCGTTCAGTTTCATTCAAACTTATATCTGCTTTTATGGAGGCGCTGGGCTGCCTGGCCAAGTGATCCTGCAATGAAACTGAAGAGCTCAGCTGAATGGGGCCCTTATCTGATCAGAGCTTTGAGTTAAGACTCAGACTTCACTAGGGAAAATGAAGCATCAGAATGAAGTTGCCTTGAAAAGGAGAGGAGAGGGGAGGTAGGCTGGGCAGCTCTTTCACTGAGGACAGTGGAGCTTGGCCCTGTCAGAGCTTTACTGAGCATCACCTGTGGTAAAAGCTGAAAGTATGGCTTGTGATCCAGCTAAGAGTTAGCAAGAGCTATCAGCAGCTTCTGAAGAGCAGCTCTCCTGCCTCAGGGAGGAAATGGTAAAGCCCATGCAGAAAAATGCCTAGTTGGAATGGCTTCAGGCAGTAATGCTAGACTGCAGCATCAGTCTACATGTTTCCATAAAATTTATTGATGCCACTGAAGGATTTTTGCTCTTCTGTTTTGCGTGAAGTAGCATCTCTTTATTGTGAACGTTGTAAACTAACATTCCTAACTCAGAAATCAATTTAGTCAGTGTAGCTGTAGTGCTGGTAACTACAATTTTCTTACAGAATAGTTGAATAGTGAGAAAGACAGTGTTACTGCTTCAAAAACAAAAGCCAAGAACTGACATTTTTGAGATATATCATATGCTATAGCGCCTCTGTCATGTGGTTTGTCTGCTTTCTGGCCATGTCCAGCACTTTTGGGCATGCAGAAATCTGTTTGGAGAAATGCTGCAGTGGATTCCAGTGCTGTCATGCTCGGATGTCCCAGATGAGAGAAAATTGTCAGACTTATGGGTGCAACTTCTCTGAGAAGAAAAAAGTGTGAAATGCTGTGTTGTACAGTGGCCTTATTCAAGGCTACATTCACTAACTTGATGTCTAACTTATGACTGGTTTTGTATTTTAAGATACACAGGAGCAGCATACTAGTACTGTGTAATTGTACTCTTAATGGAAGGTATTCAAGAACCTCCAAGAGATGGGCAATGATATCTGAATTAAAAAGGAATCAGAGAGTCAGATATGACAAAATTTGTGTTATTTAATCTTATATAAGTGCAAATTTCCAATTTTCCTTAGAGCTGTAATTGTGATGTAGGTGAGTATCAGAGCTCTGTACGTGTGCACTTAATTGGTTCCATGGCTCTGTGTACATAGGACAGTGGACCGACTGGAGGTGTTCCACAATTTCTAGCCACCTTCACAACAAAGCATTTAATATATGCACATGAAAATATTGGACAGTCTCAGACTCCCTCAGGCAGCTTCTACTGCTCATTGCCCAATTGGTAAGAACTGTTTCTGTGCCTAAATGTGTTCATTAACATCCTGGGTGGAGATCCTGGCAGTTCCAGTGATTTCTCTGTAGCAGTAACTGCCTACAATTGACCAGCCTGATCATAAATAATATTAAGTAGTAAGTAGAAACTGTTCTGTGCAGATGATGGATAGAGAATCAGAGGTTGGAATTTTAAAACAATGGTGCCCATTAAAAGGAAGTTCCCCAAACCAAAAAAAGAAACAAATGCCACCCAAAACACAACAGCTTGAGAGACAGAGTAAGGTCTCATTGAACCCTTTTGGGAATCATTGTGACAGTAATTTCAATGAGACAGAAAAAGCTTGCTTTGGGTAGATGAAATAGCTCAGATGGCTTGACTTGGTCTGGCACATGTTGTAGGCACTGAACTTTGTACCTGAGTTTTACTGACTATCATTTTCTCTGATCCGTACTTATTCTAATCACCTTTTATTATTTTTCCTATGCAAAGTGTTTCTGATTCCTTAGGTTTTATGGTGGTTCTCTTTTCCAAACTTACCTTTTCCAAACCACTGTGACCGATTTCTGATTTTTTGGGGAAGACAGTTACATAGTCTCTTATTACCAATACATAATTAACATTTTATTCATATAATTTATTTCAATTGCAGGACTTGAATGTCGTTTAAAAGGCAATTATTTTCCTGATACTGTATATTACCAATTACATAGGCAATACATACTGCATTACAATGAGTTCATTTAAAGGAAGATGATGCTGATCAGGGAAAGAATGCCGAATAATTCAGTGGGGCAGGGGTCCTGAATGGATTATGAGGTGGTTTGGGTGTTTCTGATCATGTGAAGTCAATGTCATGTTATTAAAATACTTAATATAGGATAATCTGCACTAGAGACTTAATACAGAAATCAGATATGTTATGGGACTTAAACATAACTGAGTCCCTGACTGCTGTGCCAAAGTGTTTTGATGCTACACTGAAGTATCAAATCCATTTGTTTCTTGCTCTTTCTTCTGAAATTATTACAAAATACTAGTAGTGATTATTTTACTCTGACCACTTCATTGCTAGGCATTGCCTTGAGCCTGATCGTAAATTCCACATATATCATCAGATACTTGAATTTTTTTTTTTTTAATATAGTTCAATTTATTAAGCAAAATTACTCTCTAGACAGTGATCAGGAACTGGAAGTCTCACTTTTATTAGTTATGCTTAGCTCTTTCATCTATGGATGGATTTTCACAGGTTTCTTTCCCACTGGGGAAGAAGAAAACTGGTTATTGGAGAAGAACTTTGTTATGAGGTTCAAACTTCATTGTAAGCATGCTTTAAACATTTGGACAGTGACATATTTAATGACAATGCCAGCAGCAATGTTAGCATAGCTAAGGAAAAGTGAATAGATAGTTGCACCTATTCTGTTTCCTTATGGGATGGAATGAGTAATGGAAGGGTCATGCTTCTCAGGAATGAAAGATGCATGTACTGGGTTTTGCTGTGATGCGTTGTTGTAGTTAATGACCAAAAAAAAAAAGGTGGCGTGTCCTGGAGTTGCTGGGATTGGTTCAAATTGTGCGGGCCTTGTGGAGCAGCCTTCACCTGTGCAGGTGAGGTGGACAGCAGGTAACCAGCATTCTGCTGCCCTCAAAGAACTTGTCTGGTCACATCAAAGTCGCCTGTGTCTGGGGGCTGGATAATCATACAGTTACACGTGGGCTATCCTTGGGCACAGCAATTATCTTTAGGCCCTGCACTAGTGACATAATTGTCATAATTCTCTCAGAGGGGATAGTGTTGAATTGACACCTTATTTTTAGATTTTAACACATGCAATTTATATACATAATACATGAGGTTAATTTTCCCTCTGGCAGTTGGTGAGGTATCTGACCAGGCTGCCTTTTTCTGTCAATCTGTTTTTATTTTTGGATTTTCTTGAACAAAATACGCTGAACTTTCTGAAACGATCAATTTTTCACGTGAGTTATTACTGGAAGAAGGTGATAATTGTTTTATCAATACAAGACACAGTCAGTTGCATTTCAAGTACCTTCAAAGCTAGTTATCTGATCACACTCTCAGGCAGCTTTGGTTATTGTTTGTGTTTGATTTTGGCATGTAGTGTGTTATTAGTAATAGATGTGTAATACCAAATAACTTCCTTTGCTCAGGAGCGGTCAGGCTTTAAGCCTGACTCCCAGTGTGAGCTAGGCCGTGTTTTAGGCAGATATGCAGGAGGATTGCTGAGGAGGAGGATGACTGCCCCACCACACAGCGCAGGCCTTGCAGCCAGCTCTGGGGGTTGTTCCACACACCTGTCCTCAGGGAAGAAAATGAGAACATTGTCAACAGCTGATACTCTGCGATTTCCCTCACTCATCTGGTCTTGTTGCAGGAGATTTGCAGGCTTGGCAGAACCGAGCATTTTTTTTTTCCTCTCCCAAGGTAAAATCTTGTTACTAATCTTAAATTGTTCTTGAAGACTTGTCCCAACTGGCGCAATAGGCAGGGAACCTTTTCTAAAGGGTTCTCACTGTCTGGCATTTGGGTGTCTAAGGGGTGCCAAAACATTTATCTCAGTCATTGTTTGTTACAGCAGCAAGTATGCTAGCAAAAACAAATTCTGTATTTCTATCCTTTGACTCAAAATCATGCTTTTTGTGGATGTAACCAATGTATCCATTTGGAAAACTTCCAGGCATTAATCTGCTATCTGTCTGAACATGTTTACAAACAAGAAGGTCTCTTGTAAACTATCAGGGTGTATTCTTCATGTAGTAGGATAATAACGTGTACTCTCATCTAGACAAATACTCTTCTGTGATGATTCAAACAGCAATAATGAAAAGTAAATGTGAAAGTTTTAAAGCCACTTAGGAAGCGTAAGGCACTGGCTTTTAACAAAATTAAATACTAATACTTGCTTCAAAGACTGACCTGTTCCCCAGCACAAAATAATTTGAGTAAGTGTTGTATAAGGTGACGGGAGATACTGGAAGACAATGCCCAAAATAATACCTCTTCTCTAGAAAGATCTAGATTTTGCATTGTTCCTTACCTTGCTGATTTGGAGCTGTGGCAGTTGTCACTGATTTGGTGGGAGGAACTGTTTAGCATGCTCAGAATGACAGAATGCAGCATCTTAAAAATGGACAAAGTAGTGCTCGTTTGGCAGTGGTGGGACTGTGTGCTGGAAGCATGGCTGACCCACCTTCTTCCTTCTCCACCGGGCTCTATTGCTATAAAGTCATTTCCTTTGGATGAACAAGGTACAGCTGTTAACGCTTAAAAGCAAGCTTTTTTTTTTGGTTTTGTTTTGTAAATATTTTTAAATTAATCTACCAAATTTAAGATGCATGATGCTTACTAACTCATCTTTGGTGCTGTGTTTCAGTAGCTATGTAATAATGAATATATATGAGGAACCACAAATTGGATGGCCTGTACTTGTCTCTGACTGTATATATAATTCTGATATGCCTTTACTTGATTCTTTGCCTACTCAATGCTCACTGCACTGTGAAGGGATGTTTAGTTTCTTTTAGACTGCTTTATAAACCAAATTAAATGCTTGTAAATTGTAATTATGATAACTTCAGCCAGAAGATTTATGCACTGAAGGAATTTGATCTTTTTGGATACACTAAATTAGATTGAAATTTTTGTTTTCATTCTTTGTATTTCCAGCACTTTAAAGTCAAACAACGTTTCTGAAAAAAATGAATAACGTAAAGCACAGTCTGGTAAAACTTAGGCTATCTGAAACTAAGGACAGAGCTTGACAAAAACATTGATTTTCTGTGCTTAATTGCTCCAGCCTTAGCAAAAATCTGAAAATACATGTTGAATGTTCAGTAGATATCTTAGGTTTTTCTTACTGTTCATGGAACAGTAAGAAGGAAAATATAAAAAAAAGGAAAATAGAGAGCAAACAGCCGCCTAAATAAAAGTGTGGGAAAGATAGGGAAAGTTTGACCTGATTATATTGTATAGTGTATGGCTCAAGAATATCAGCAGCTATCAGCCTCTTCCTTTCAAAGCTTCAGCTCTTTCCATTTAAAAAATTATGAGCCATCTAGGAAAACAAAAATTTCATTCAGTAGTTGATATAAGTCAGAGCTCATAATAAACCGCTTGCAACACAGGGTCACTTCCAAACAGCTTACTGTGTGAATTGTAAAATGCAATTTTTGAAAGAATTCAGTTTTCTTTTAGAAAATGAAGCAAGATATACATACTTCTGCCTGAAATGAATTCAGAGAGTTTGGGGATTTTCCCAGAGGAGATATCACAGTAGTTTCATATCACAGTTTCACGCCATACATAATTTTAGTGTATATCTCTATTCATTTTATAGTCTATTAGCTATTATTTTCAGGAATATACACAAAAATGCAGGGTCCTGCACCTGGGTTGGGACAACCCCAAGCCGAAATACAGGCTGGGCAGAGTATGGATTTAGAGCAGTCCTGAGGAGAAAGACTTGGAGGTGCTGGGTGATGAAGGCTCAACATGAGCCAGCAATGTGTGAGTGCAGCCCAGAAAGCCGCTACATCCAAAGAAGTGCAGCCAGCAGGTCAAGGGAGGTGATTCTGCCCCTCTACTCTGCTCTTGTGAGACTCCACCTGGAGTACTGCGTTCAGCTCTGGAGCCCCCAGCACAAGAAGGACATAGATCTGTTGGAGCAGATCCAGAGGAGGGCCCCAAAAATGATTAGACATTTGGAGCACCTCTCCTATGAGTACAGGCTGAGAGAGTTGGGGTTGTTCAGCCTGGAGAAGAGAAGGCTCCGGGGCACCCTACAGCAGCCTTCCAGTACCTAAAGGGGGCCTACAGGAAAGCTGAGGAGGGACTTCTTCCAAGGACTTGTAGTGATAGGATGAGGGGTAACAGTTTTAAACTGAAAGAGGCTAGATTTAGATTAGAAATTAGGAAGAAGTTCTTCACTATGAGGGTGGTGAGACACTGGAACATCGCCCAAGGAAAGTGTGGATGCTCCATCATTAGATGTGTTCAAAGTCAGGTTGAATGGGGCTTTGAGCAACCTGCTCTAGCAGGAGGTTTTCCTGCCATGGCAGAGGGGTTGGAACTAGATGATCTTTAAGATCCCTTCCCACCTAAACCATTCTATAATTCCATCATTTCTACTTTCCACATTGGAATAATTTTTAGAACACTAAACATAGGAACATCTTTTATGCTTTTTTTATTTACTGCGTCCAAACAATTTCAGTAAAATTCTGTGTTAATTTAACTGCAGTCTTTCTACATGAACTAAAAGATGTGTTCTCTTTTAGTGAGGGATGGAACTTTAACTGAGTGGAATCCATGTATTTAATGAAAAGTACAGAAGGTGGATGCTACTACACTAGTAATTTGGTTCATCTATGTATTTTGCAAGAAATAATTACCGTGACACAATTATAGATATTTAAGCACAAAGGAAATTTGTTCTTGGGTCAGTGCAATAAAATCCTGTGCCCTAGTGTGCTGGCTTCATGAGTGACCTCAGAAAACGTTATCCAGTGTGTTATCCTGGACACTTCACACAGGCTATTTTCTTCATACTCTCCTAGTGTCCAGTAAACTGCTTTAACAGGAAGACTGAAAATCTGACCAAGTTTTTCAGTTTTCCATGACCAAAAATCACCTCCCAGATATTTACCAGTCCTGTCCTCTGACAATTTTTTTTTACCTTTTGTAGTCATGTATCTATGTTCCCTGTTTTCAGGGAGGGAAGAAACAATAGCACTGGGGCTATTTACACTAAGAGTTCTCATGTCAGGTTAATGATCAGTTTGTGTTTTATTGAATCACTTTCAACATCACAATACTAGTAGAGACTAGCTTCACTAATAAAGTAGTTAGACATTACACTTGCTTAAACTCTAATAACAGGAACCAAGAAATACAAATGTTTAATACATTTGGATAGGTACAGATACACATACATCTTTAACAAGAATGATGCTGTACAATGTGACAGAAATGGGAAGAATAACATAAAGTTTTGAGAATGAAGAGTATTAAATAGGAGGCAAATCTTCTAGGAGCTGCTTATTCATAAGCAGATGGAATAAAAATTAGAGAAAGATATCTTTGCTGCTTCCAAAATATCAACTCATAGCCTTCTTTCCCTCTTGAATACGGAATATTTTATTCATTTTGCTATAAAAGATTCCTACTGATATATAATGTGTAGACTTTAATATACAGCTAAGAAGTACCATACTGTGGAGCCTTTTCCTGACTGGTTGGCCTTAGTAGTGATGAATCAATACCGTGCTGATGGGGTTAGATGGCTGTGCAGGCTGTAATCTTTGTGTAGCTGAAGGTCTGAAAATGGTTTGGTGGTTTTTGTAGCTGTGCAGTGGTAGTACAGGGATCATGAGAGTGTGACTGATAAATAGCCAGGTAATAGACTAATGAGCAGAATGTCAGAAATCCATCAAAAAGAAAGCAAAGTTTTACACTAAGTGTGTCTGGTCTCGAATGAGAAGCAGCACAGAAAATGAATGAATGAACATGACATGAATATAAGCCTGAATTGATCAGATTGTGCTTTTAATGACTGGTGTGCATGTGTATGCTCAGCTTCTAAGCAACATTAGCTTAATTTAAAAGTGCATGTGTGATAAGTTGTAGAAAATAAAGTAGCAGGAGAAGTTTTTTATTAAAGAACTGATTACAATATGTAAAGGTGATGTGTAGGCTGGATTCTTTAAATTTGAATGCTGGCTAGTTCATTTCCCTCGAGAGCTATTGAATGGCTTGTATGAAGTATGTGGCCTGCTTTCTGCCACCATTAGCATTTGGTTTAAGCTTGAAACTGCTTTGGTCTGAAGTCCCACCTAGCTTTCAAAAGTTAAAAGATGGATATATGTTTTGATAATATTTGTATTTCTATATTCATAAAAATCTCTTCCTGTTTCTGTTACTCCACCTCTCCAAGAGACTGCTGCTTTGATGTTTTCAGACTGAGAAAAGGAGGAGGAAACTGAAAACCAGTGTGTACTTGTTTTTGTTAGGCTGAAGTTCATCAGATCTGAGCACCACCGTGAAGTATGGACAAATTTGAGGTTAGGTCAGGTTGCTTAGTGTGAGTAATACTACAAATAACTCCAGGGATGACTATTCTACCACCTCTCTTGACACCCGTTTCACTGCTCACCACAGATAACTGTCTCTTAGTTGGTAAGCAGCCCAAGAAAGACACATCACTACGGGTTCTCCTGGTGTGTTCCATTAGTTTTAGTTTTGTGGATCTCTCAAGGAGCTCACTCCTGGGTAATTAGAATCTTTTAAATGTTTGGAGTGTTTTATGTTGTTTGCCCTTTTAACTAAATGTCTTCCCTAAACAGGTGTATCCCTGTTGTGTATATCCGTAGCAATTAAAAATCAGCTCATGCCTAAGTCATTTTTCACTGCCTTAGTTGCAGGGTGATTAGAACAAACAAACATCCATTAAAATAGGATTTCCAGACTATTGATAAAATTTTGAAGTTATGCAAGCTAAGAGAAGGATAATCAAATTTCATACTTCATGGTATCAGCTGCTTACCACAGGAGTTCAGGAGAAAGTTTTATTCACATTTAAGCACTAAAGAACTTGCTGTTCTTCGGTTTCATTGAGGACCTCACGTGTTAGCTTGCTAATAGATGAAAGCTGCTGGAATTGAACGATCTCATTAACCAAATCCTGGACCTTTTTTCTCATGTCCTTTGCTTGTTCAGAGTAATAGGATGGAATTTTCAGGCCTTTGTTCAATTTACTTTTACATGCTTTGGTAGGAAAGGAAGTTCAGAATGTGAACTTTTACTGGCTTTTAATGAGTAATGCTAAGAACCTGCAGCAAGAAAGAGGTAGAAGTTGAATAGTGTATGTACTCATTCTGTATGCAAATTTAAGATTCCTGTAGACGGCTTTTAAAATTTTTTGTAGATCTGCACAAAGTTGCATGAGGAAAATCTACAATAAACAAGCTTAAACTGGATTTTTGTTGAGTTTAGTCTGAGTGCTCTGAATATGTGGCAACAGAGGAAGCAACACCAGCCTTCCAATTGCATTTGTTAGCACAGCTTTTTGGACTGGCTATGCAAGGCAAGATTGCAATTGCATGTTGTACAGACATTCAAGAGCTTCCTCCTTTTCAGCTTCCTCCATGACATCCCTGTATCCAGTGAGATGACAGCACTGCTGCTTCGGTGGGCTACTGAAGAACTAGCAGGTACTTCCAAACACATTTTAATGAGAGGAGAAGGAGATGGTCAAGGCAGTCTTCCACGTTGGTAGTGGGCAATCAACCTGTTCTATTCTGAGTGCAGAAGACAGCCCTTGCAAAAAAGGGTTCCCATGACACCTTGCATCACTGCATTTCATGAACTTGTTGGTTGAAGTTAAATTACAGTCTGGAAACCAGTTATGTTCTCCAAAATTGGAAGTGGTGAAATAATATTGATTTGGAGTTGAAAATTCCATCACAGATAGTTGATGTCATCTCACTAGATGGTGCTATAGAATCATTTTGCCTAGACAGAGCAAAAACGTGCTTTGCGTGATGATTAATGGCTACTATATTTGTCAGAAAAAGCTGAATTAGATGCTAGAATTCAAGTCTGAGAAAGTTATGGGTTTTCTACTTAAAACTTTTCAATGCATAATTGAATCTGAACTGTAATAAATAATTTGAGCTGAGGAAAAGTTGAAACAAAAACAAGAGTGAATCATTACTGTGTTATATACGTAAAATGCAAATAATACACGTTTTCAGAGCTGAGATTAAGAAATTAGATAAAGTCAGACAGAAAATAAGGACAACAAGGAAAAGGCAGAAAAAGGTGAAACCACCCTTCCTGTGAGCAAATCTTTAAAAAATTTGCATGGGTCTCATGGTGCTGCATTTGCTATCACCATGATGGAGACTGACTTTAAAAATCAAGTATCTTCTTATTAAATACTGTTGATTTTTACATTATATCTTGCTCTGTTGCTCTTTCATGAATATTAACAGTCACATTTAAAGAATGTTGTTCTTTATAGGCATTTAATTAGCAAAAGATTTATTTATATTGCTATAAAATTTGAGATGAGGAGAGCTAGTTTACGAACTGATGGTAGTAGATTACGACATGAAGATTCATTGTCCAACCTTGATGTAGTCTCAGTACATGCTAAGAATAGAAACAATATTCCACACTGGTAGGCCAAATATTCCAAATTCTTATCGTTATTGTTCTCCAAGTTGCGGTACAACTCATCAGTTGTTGCCCTAGGATGACAAGGAGGAAGTCTTCTGTTGAAAACATACAAGATGAACTGACAGATCTTTAGCTTAAGCCAGATCTCTGCAAACCAAAGGAATCTAGTGCAATACTAAAAGGGCAGTCAAGTATAGCGTGGGGGAGGAAAAAAGTGCTTAGCAGTGTTACTTGAATCATTTAGCATTAGCCCATCAGGAATCTCATCTAGATATGACAGGCAGATAAAATAGCAAGTCAAAATACTTTGAATACAGGGCCTAAGTACCCATCACTATCAGCAGAACCTCAGCGTTCCTGGACAGAATAAGGCAAAACTTGCCAAAAAGGTTGAATACCACAAATAATGCAAACAACTTTCCTTGAAAATCCTTGACAATCTGGTGTATATTACACTGCCTTCTCAATATGGCTACACTCACAATTAGATGTAGTTTATATCTTGGAGAAGGATTGCTGCTGTGAATGCTCAGCATACAGCACAGTCTCGACTGTGGGTCGATGACCTCTATGAACCAGGGAGCAATCTGAAGTCCCACGGACTTAAACATGCAAACTATTCATTGCATTGCAAATAGTGATTGGTATGCTGTCCTGTGCTCAATTCCTGGGAGCACCATAAAACCATTAAGTATAGCAGAGCAGAACTGGGCAAATAATGGATTCTTTTGCGTGACTGCTAAAACAAAAGGAAAGTAAGAAGAAATTAAAAAAAAAAAGAATCAATCTGAAACAGGTTTTATTTAGAGGCACTTTGAATAATACCACTTGGGGAAAAAAATTTAGAAGTGCTTGACTGAAAAGAATTCTTTTTAACTCTTTAACTTTTATAAAGTTGAATTTGATATTAAAGTGCCATTTGAAAGTGAAAAGTTGTGAAGTTTTATCTTGGAAGTATATAAAATTGCTGGAGTTTCCACAATTTTTCATTTGAAAATGGATTACATGCTTCATATAAACAAGCGACACTTTTATAGATAATTCTTGCCCTTGCGAGAAGTTGCAGCTCCATCTTGTAGTGAATATGATATTCATTAATGGAAATGGAGACAGAAGTCAGAATCTGAAATGGGCTATTTGAGATAAAATTGCCAATAGACAGCTAACAAGTTTGTCTTATCTTCTGCTATTAGGACTGCTTCATCATCCTGCTTTTATGGCTTATACACATTGATGCATGACATTATTTCTATGATGACAGAAATGCAGAAGTTATTTGTGTAAATGGTGTAATCATATTGTTTAGTATGTAGCTTTTCTCTCTCAAATACTGCTCTCTAAAACCAGCATAATTTTTATTGAATAGTTTAAAGCTGCACTTAGTGTTATTGATGTTGTCAGAAATCATAACTATTTTGAGTTAAATATGAGGTTTATTTCATTTAATGCGATGTTCCTTTTTAATCATCCTTTAACAAATAATCTTGCTTTTTTTTGAGCTAAATATGAGGTTTATTTCAGTTAATGTTATGTTCCTTTTTAATCGTCCTTTAACAAATAATCTTGCTTTTTTTTTTTTTTTGTGGGTGAATAAAGAACAGCTATTCTCAGGGGCAATAGTTTTGATCTATATAAGATGTTTGGCATATTATGTTTAAAATATTTGTTTTGTGGGAAGAATATATTGAAAGTATTGGAATTTAACTAGAAGCTAAGACAAAGCTGCCCTGACTTTCAATTCCAATCTAGGGCAGAAAATGAGTAAAATTGGATAGCAGCCTTTATCTAGTTTAATCGCTAAGGCTAAATTCAGAGCGGTATTTAGAGGTCCAAGTATTAGGTTTTATGTTGCTCTGCCTTGAGAAATCCTTGTCTAGCCTGTCCAACTGCTCTGACAGAATATATCTTTGCTGGAGGGGGAAAAGGATCCCAGCAGGCGAATAACCTGGGCTTGTGGCAGCTTATGCTATAGGCCTTTCTAGATTTGGTCTGTTCTCTGCCCTGTGGTGAGTGTCCAACCTCAGCAAACCCAACCCCTGAGATACAAACCCCTGCATCTGTGTGGGGGCTGCGCGGCTTCTAGCCCTGTCATCCCAGCCAGGTGCAGGAGCTTCTTTCCGTGTGCAGCAGGAGTGCCAGCCTGGGTGGAAGGACAAGCATAATAAGCCTTTATTTCTTGTATAGGTAGGCTGCTAACTGTAAAAGTGCAGAGAGCCTAGCAGAGCTCTGAAATTTAGAGTCTGGAGGTAGGTCAGCCTATATTTGGTGTCTGAAAGGAGTATGCCCACTGCATGCCAGAGATGGTTATCCTGACTCCAAGCTAAGAATTTCATTACAGATTCCAATTTGAAGGTGAATCACATGCCTTCAAAACCTTCTCAAATCACAATTTCTTCTCTCCACAGCCAAATCGTCAAGCTAATGATGCCAACTGAGGAAGATTTAGCTTAGTTGCTATGGCAAAACTAGAGAGGACACAGAGCTGGTACAAAAAGTGGTGTCACCTTCAGCATCTACTCCAGCTTTCTTTTCTTTTTTTCTCTTACTTTTTTTCCCAACCCAGGGAAAACTTGAGAGAGAGGGCAGATGGGGTTATATATACACTCCTTCTGTGTTACATACATTTTTGTATGTATATACTGTGATACAATATATACACACTGGCATTTGATACAAATTAATAGACTTCTACAGAATTAATTTCCATTTTGAGATTTACTTCTAATGATTCCTATTTGGCAGCCTCCTGCAGTGCATAGTATTACATCTGCTTAACAGGCCAGGTGATAATACCACAAACTGTACCCAGATAATTTGCTGAACTGTAGAACAAGTGGCTGTGACCATATTACCAAAAAGGAGTATCGCAATACCTTCAATGGGATGTGAAATCCTGTATCTTCCAGTTCATCACCATACATATAAGTAAGAGGCATTCCATATGTAATACCTAAATAGTTCTTTATGATGCTGAAGGCATGTCTTCTGGGGAAGATTTCACAATTTTTCTAAAATACCTATCTTTCTGAAATAATAAAACAAAAGCAGTAATTTTTCAGCACTTTTGTGGGTGAAACATACCTCTAGTAGAGCAGAACTGAAGGTAGAACTCTATTGCAATTCCCTGATATCACATTAAGTTGGAAAACCCATCTTTCTGACGTGTCCCTTGCATTCAGTACAAAATGCCTAAAGGAGAACATTTAAACTCTACCCAAACCCTTGTTTATACCTCCTTTTTTGACCATTGCAAACATTGATGCTGTATTTTTCACTGACAATTCTATCCTGGGATGCTACATTGGACTTGGAGTTCTCATTTGAGTTTTGAGTTGCCACTAACATTTGGAAGTCTCTTTGTATGGTTTTAGGCCATTACTTCCCATGTCTGAAAGCTTTCCAAAGTGCTTTTAGGGCAAGCAGGGGGAGAATCAAGCTAAATGTATTTAGAAAAGTATTTAAATATAGGAGGTTGAGGTGCTTGCTTTAAACATTTAGAAAATATGGTAATGTGTTTTAATAGGAGAGATAACTTAGGACTTTAAAATTTTGTGTCTTCTCTTGGCTCTCTGACCATTGACTCCCGAGCTGCTCTTCAAAATGTGTCAGATATTGTCTGTAGTATTTACAGTGATGTGGAGGGTCATGCAGATGAGTGCAATATGGGAGAGACAAAAAAGCTGTGTGGTTCTATTATATTGCATTTACCTAAAACTCAAATCAAAGAAATGAAGGAATATCATTTCAGCAGCTCTAAGTTTATTCTTGGATTATTATCTTCTTTGGAGTTCAACAGTCAGAAATTCAGTTACAAAGACATATGAGGATTCCTTGATGAAAGAAAAAGAAATAATGTTTTACTCATATGTCGTGTCATTGAATTGGAGTCTGATAAAACTAAGAACTGAGGAACTACACAAAATAATTCCTGAAGTCCTCCATAATACATTTTCACAGAATCACAGAATGGTTGCAGTTGGAAGGGACCTCTGGAGGTCATCTTGTTCAACCCCCTTGCTCAAGCAGGGCTACCCAGATCACAGCTTTGGAAGGATCTTCTACAACCTCTCTGATTTCTATTACTTATAGTTCATTTGTTTGACTTGGCTTGTTATCGGGGGGGGGGGTGGGGGGGGGATACAACAAAAAACCCCAAAATATATTTTTTTCCAAAAATGCATTATTTGGTTGTCTAAAGCACTTGTTGCAATATTGTAAAAATGTGTGAAGCAACATTCTGGCATCACAGATTTCATTCCATTGATAAAGCTATAAGTAAGAAATCCCAGAAGGTTACCTGGCTGAGAGTTCAGAGTGGTTTATAAGCTGGAAAGCCCTGAGGTATCTGGTTTCTTGATGAAGTAGTTGAGAATGTGATCACCTAGTCCAGAGGGAATGATCCTCCCTGGCCCTGAGCTGCAGATTGCACCAATCAAAGCAGCTGATTGACTTGTCATATGAACAGGTCCTTTGAGCTAAGCAAAACGAAACTTCTAGCAATTAAGGTTTACATTGTGGTTTAAGGAAAACAGTGCATTTTTTTAATATAAGCAAAATCTCAAATCTCAGTTGCTTTTGTGAACTTTTGGAATTTTCTAACTATTACTTTCTTAGTTCTAGATCTTCCTTATATTAGAGATGATAAAAATGAGGTATGACTTCTATCTGCTTTATGTCGCTCCTATTGATTTAGTTTTTTTGGTATTTTTTTTTAAGACCCTCTCATGAGCTTTTTGAAATCATAAGTTTGTTTTATGTTTTAAGGTAAAGGAAGTACTTAACGTGTATGCTGTTTTTTGTGTATGTAGGGCAAGTTCTTGCCAGTCCTTCGTTAACTTTTTGCCTTGCTTTGAATTTCTGGTAAAAATTTGGCTCTGGCATCACTGTTAATTTATGCTGTGCTTCTTAACAAATCTGAAATATAATAGTAATTTATATCCATTGTACCTTCAAAATGTGATTGTTTCTATGTTTTTAATAATTGCTTTCTATTTCTCGAGTTCCTAGAGTGTTTTCTTCCTGCACTTTGTGGTCCAGCTTTAGAGGTTTTCACTTTTACTTGGCTGGGTATAAATGACTGACCCTCATTTGCAGTTTTGTTCAGTGTTACTTATTCACTGTCCTGTTGCTTACATCACAGACTGGTATGGTAAAACTTAAGGCAAAGGCCAGCTGAAACTCAGGTAGTGTCTGGCAGGACGAGTTAATAATTTCTTTCAGAAATATTTCCTGTTCTTTTTATCTTTCATGTAGTTGGTAAAAATTTATTTAACTGTAGAAATAATTTGATCTGGCTCACTTGTGTCATCATTTTTATCTAAATTGAGACATCTAAATTGAGACTTCTCTTACTTCTTTTAATGCTTTTAAACCTGTTGTTGGTCAGCTAGGAATACATTTTGTAGCTGGTAGGAGTGTTTTTCTTACAAAGGCTTGCTGCCTTGTGAGCACATGATTTACCTTATAGGAATCAAACAAGAATGAGAAACTTCCGGATCAGGGTCTGGTTACCAACAAGACCAAATGAGTAGCATGGACTGACTAGCCAAATGTGAATGAAACACTAAATAATAGAATTGACATTGGAAATCTTAAGTCAAAATGGCTGACTTGTGGTTGCATAATACACATGTATTTAAATCATTTTATGTTTCTGGTTTGTCTTAAACAGAAAAATATGGGAGGAATTTCAACAGAACAAAAATATAATTGATGGAGATGATAAGCTATATGGATGCAGGTGATTAGGACAAGTAAATCCATATTAGAAGTGGTGTAGCTGCAATAAACTAAATTAAAAATGTAATTTAAAATTATAAACTGACAAGTAATTTGTAGGTTTAGTAGAAAATGCAGTCAAGCATAAACTCCTCTTTCCCATGCAGAGTAAAATGCTTATTCTGACAATTGACACCCTCTAAGTGTCTATTGCTTGATATTTTTTTTCATCCTCTGGACTTCTATATTCCCTTGGTGAATTATCAAAAAGGCAGTGACTTTGACAACATGACAATTATATACCTTTACTTATTTTTGCTGAAGAAAATACAGAAATAACTATCCTGTGTTTCATGAAAACACAGAAATAATTTTTTTAATGTTATTGCAGTGCTTTCAACGTAGAGCGTATGTGTGTAAGACAGGGTAATGACCAAAGGAAATGGCTTTAGGTATGTTGGGGAATATTCCAGTAATCTTTGAAAAAGAAAAAACAGAAAAATAAGAAAACTGGATAAAATAAGGGCATGAGCTATCTTCAGGTTGGTGTAGTGTTTACTTTTTGAGGATTGTCATCCCTTCTACAGGAGGCTGGAGTATGGCTGCTCAAAGTTGTGCTGGCTGCTGACAGTCCCTGGGCTGCTGTTCCAGCAACCAGCACTGCCCGAGCACCGCGGCTGTATCCTGCCCAGGCTCTCAGCTCTCCAGTCCACTGTATGAGAGGATGGTTCTCTGCATAGTTATAGTAGCTCCTGTAAGCTGGTCATGAATGTTTCACCTGACAAGTTAGCACATACTGTGTCCCAGTCAAACAAAATTTGAATTAATGCAGCAGAACACTTAGACTGAAGTCATTTTTGGGATAGCATTTGTTGTATACAGACCACCTTATTAAAGTAGTTTGATTAAATAGACAAAATACAGGGAGTGGAAACTGTACATCTCTCTAGCTTTTGATGCTAGGCTATGCCGTTTCTCTGCTCCATTGCCTAGAGCTGTAGTGATAGTGCAGTAGCGGAATGCTTCAAAAGCATCACTTGCTACTTAGCTGAAGTTACAGGAAATAGTAAATGGGATTAGATGGCTACTCCTGATGCTGTTCATTGAACAGCGTGGAGTCTCTCCTCTTTCAAGATGAGTAAAAGATTCTCTAGAGTTTGTAACACCGCGTTTCTAGTGCTGCCTTTTACGTCTTTCTCATAGTCATTGAATATAGAGACGATGAATGATGGCAGTGTTCTCATAAGTTGCTCACTGGAGGCCTCTTGCCTTGTGCTTGAGTTTCATTGACAAGAGATGTTAGTCTTCACATCTTTAGGGCTTGTCATAAGCACCATTTATGTAACCTGGGGCAAAGAATAAAATATATAAAAGAAAGAATTCAAATAACCAGTGATCTGCTATAAAAATGAGAAGCCTTATTCCTAGAAAGCATGGCTGCATTACACAGAAACTCTTTGTGTGAGGGAGAAAACTGCATTTTAATGACACAGTGAAGATTTCCATGGTCTCCATCACGCTCATCCTGGCAGTATGATGTCTATATTAGATATTGGTGGATTGCAAAGATTGTGGACAAAATTAAAAAAGAATTGCCAAATGGGGGAAAAAAAATATCTGTAAAGCAAAATGCAGATGGGACATTCAGTCACAGGAGGCGTGGGCATCATACTACTGTATTTTTTTTTACAAGTTTAGTGATATGGGTCAGGTTTATTACTCATTAAACAATGAAAGTATTGAAAGTAACTGGGCCAGTCTGTTTTATGGGTGTGTTGACTTCAGACTAGTGAAATTAGCCAGGCTTAGGTTTTGGTTTTGGTCTTCTCAAAGTACAAAAAGGTATTCCTGTCTTCCTAGAATTTAATTTGAGTGGGTGTTATTTCCAGGAATATCTTTTTGAAGCGTTCTTTGCACCTCTTCAACTTGCATTGCAACAAGCAGAGTGATAGGTGCTCTGAGTACCTTTCAGGATTCAGGTATTGTCTGTGTACCCTTAAGGCTTTGTTGGGATTTTTGTGGGGTTTTTGGGGGGACGTTGTTTTCTGGTGAGTGGGGTTTTTATTTGTTTGTTTGTTTGGCTTTTTGTTGTTGTGTTTGGTTTTGGGGTTTTTTTGGTCACATTCCACTGCTCCTGAGTGCAAGATGGTGTGTGCTAAACAATATACAGCAATCCTGATGTCTGCTGTGGTTTTCCATCACAGCTTTAGTTATCAGAGTACTACATCAATTTGACCATGTCTCCTTATGAACATTTCATGTACATATGTAAATTGCGAAGGAAGGTTACAGATTTTAAATAATCAGATTATAGCTCTAAGGTTATTGCAAGCCTGACATCCTCCCAAAATTAAATCCGGTGTATTGCAGGGAATACAACACTTTAAAGAAAGGTTTGATACATGCCATAGTGTACACACCATAAATATGGATAAGTATTTTTATATATGATTTTAGTATAAACAGGAAAGAGAATGGATGGATTGAAATCCATAGACACCATCCACAGTTCATGGACCATGCCTATTCTTCACGGTCTAAACAGGTTGTTAATTTAATCATTTACCTCTCCATAACATTTCTTTCTTTTTTCTTTCTGAGATGTTCTAGTGTCAGTGGTCATGCTGGTTATTTCATTCATTATAATGATTCAGCCTTTCTAAAGGTGAAATTGTAAGAAACGATTGGGAAATACATTACTACCCCCTATACCCCCAGCCCCCAAATAACTTGGCCTTTAGAGGAGTCATTTTAAATATTTATAATTTATTTGTTATAATTTATTTTACAAATATTCAAATTCACTAGTATAATTCAATTTGTACTTTCTACTCAGCCAGGTAGAGCTTGATCCTTCTACAGCCTTCTAGTGAGTAGTCTTCGTATCAATCCCATTCCATGAACGGGGTTGGTAAAGAGAGTGCTTATGGAACATTCCAACTTGCTCATTTGATCAGCTCAATGATTAAAGTCAACAAAAGTTTGATTTGAAAGCATACTACAATTTGTTATCAGAATGTCATTGCTGTCATTATACAACATCTACTGGAGGGGCAACATCAAAAGATAAATTGATATTGGAAAGAAACAGTAATACGTATATTGATAGGAAAACTGGTGATCTTTATTGGAAAAAATATTCAATTCTTTATTTTACAATAAAACACTGCAATATTTTCCTCCTTACATTTTACAAACAGCAGATTGGTATTTTAACATAGCTATTTTTGAATAGTTTTCTCTATAACTTGAAGGCACACTTGGATTTTTTTTTTTTTCTTTCCCGGTTTTAAAGAATGACAGCAAAAGCACCTTTATCTGACATTTAGGATGATTAAATTTTGAAAAATCACTTGGCATATTCAGCATGACTCCACAGGGTACTCTTGCTTTATAAGGCAATGGATCATGTTAGCTTAACTTATATTTAAGATTTGCTGGCCTGATATTATTGTGTTAGGCAGTATTGCTGAAATGGAAACATAAAATTTCGCTGCCAGGAGATCAAGTCTGTTCCTGCCTTACAGGATAAATTAGTTCCATAAAGTTTTAAAATGCAATATTTGCTCTAGCCCAACTAGTGTTGTAAGCTGGCAAATTGTGCTTAAATATATAAAATTAAACCCTAGGTCAAAAATGTATACATTTCTTTTTTTGGCTATACAAGGTACACTGCTCTTCTAAAAAGAAAATCAACTTCGGCTGAAGATGTTTACAAATATGAGTTACTTCCACTTTTTAAAATCCATAACACTAACGTAGAAACAGAATTGCCAGTATCAAAACCTTTTTTAATCTGGATTCCTAAATGGTAATATGTTCTTTGTGTCTTAATGAGCTAAGTCCAAAGCAACACTAAAGGCAAGGAAAAAGAAGTGTATTCTATACGTTTAAGAAGACATGGATCTGAATTTTCTGCTGAGAAATCATGATCATATTCATCAACTGAAGAAGTGGAATTTTTCTACCTTTCTGTGCACTGGAGCAATGCTAGCTGATGCTGTTGGACTGGGATTGTGGTGAGGATGCTCTGCACGGCACTCTGGTACCGCCTGCTTTCTGGCTTCACCCTGCACCTTCTGAGGAGGTGAAGCATAAAGCCATCAGGGAGGTTCCTTCAGATGCCCCCTGTGTGCCTGCTAGAGGCAGCTCTAAATGCTATTTGAACTTCGCTAGTTTTATTTCCTCCACAATGGGAATATGTTGTGCTACTTGACTGAGCAAAAATAGCTTCTGTTAGCCATGCAACATCTGAGGGTCATGGGAAATATTTTTTTCATCACAAGAGAGAAGCAAATTTTTCCCAAAGCTGGGAAACAGGCACTTCTCAGTGTCCTGCGAAACAGACTTGCTGGGTTAAGAGAATGCTAGGTTTGCGGCTCTCCTAATCACAAAGATGCAACCTTTACAATAGATTTGTGGAAGACAGAGTTTGGTTGCTGTAGTGTAGCAAAAAGGATGAGGAAAGCAGAATTTGAAGTGAAGCAGATGGTCTTGGCATCTTCAGATCAGGAGAATTCTTCTAGCAGCCTGTCCATTTTCTGTTGTCTTTTTCTCCTACACCTGTACGGATTTAATACTTTCCATGAAGTTTACTGTCATATATAGTCCTTAGGCTTTATTAATAGTATCAAATTAACAAGTTTGTTGCTTAAGTGAGATGTTCATCAAGAGAACAGCTCCAGCCGTGGTGTGCCAGTCTGAGAGTGAGGAGACATGGCTCTTACTGCAGGATGTACAGGAGCTTGAGGAACACAGGGAGCAGGTTCCCCTACCAATTGCAGTGGCCCTGTTGCAAGGTTTACTCAAATTCAGGTAACTGAAGGACTCTGAACAAATTGTACTGAAGCCTTGCTGGTTCTCAGATGAGGTACAGCAAGGAGCTTGGTTGGCCTGTGTTGCCAAGACTCGGCTGTTTGAGCAGTGCAGCTCAATGGAGAGGTTACAAGAGAGCATTGGGGAGAACATGCTGACTGAATTCTCAGTCGCCCTTCCTCTGCACTCTATCCCAATGTCCTCCTCCCCTCAGGCATCTACTTTGAAATGGCAAAAACTCTGTCATCCCCGGTGGATATATTTTGACCATAATGTTCAGAAACGGAAGGAATTGAAGTAGCATCATGCCTGCAAAACTGCCAAAAAGCACTCAGGTGCCTCTAAGTGCTCCCAATAAAGGTGCTGACACAGATTGGAATGAATGGGATTTCTCCTGCCTGATAATAGTAACAGTGATGGTTCAGGTCTGCAGATGCAGCAGAAAACAATTTATAATCTAATCAAATATCATGAATTAGATGAACTAATAGATTGGTTATAGGGCTTTTCAGATTTGTATTAATGCCTGTTATTGTCACATTTGGCTCGGAGAGACAGCCATGAGGAATGCTTTTCAGTGTTTGAGGTGTGTTGGTTAGAGCCAGCGGTTGTGCAGAGCCTCGGTGCAGTGGAAAGGGGCTGCAGCTTGGGCAGTGACCTCTCTGATTCTGGACTGACAAATTAGCCAGAAGTTTACAGTGCACCAATAAATTAATGTCTGCTTTGTGTTGCAGTTGCTTACAAATCGGTGTGAGAACTGGAGTCTTTCAGTTGCAGAGATCCCAGCAGTTTCACTGTGGGTCTCTTCACTGTTTTTGCTGTCTTTGTGAGTTTGTTCTGGGAAAGTTGGAAAATTTGGGGATGAAGCTAAAATATTAGACTTCAGAAAGGGTACAGCTTGATGCAGGATTTGAGTAAAAGGTGAATCCTTGGAGGGTCGTGCAAATATTTCAAAGAAGCTGAGCATTAATCTGATAAATTCTTGAAGAAAGGTATTTATCTGTTTGCTTGGAACATCTCTAATTATTAGTTAATTAAACATCCTAAAGAATCACACTTTATGTGAGTTTTACTGAAATAATTGAAAATAAATTACAGTTTCACAAATGGACAGCTGTTAGGATAGGTGTTAATGAAAACTGAAATCCTCTTCTCCCAGCCCCCTGATTAGTGGCTGGATGAACTGGCACACATGAATGCTGTCAATATTGTCAGTTGGGAGAGTTTGGTTTTTAGTTTCCTTTGTCTTTTGGTTTCAAAATCTATATGAAAACTGGATCATATTTTAAAGCTTATTTCATCTCAGGAAAGATGTCTGATCATATACCTCTAGAGGCCATGAATCTGAGGTGAAGAGTACCACAAAGTTCTTGTGATGAAGTCAACAAAGGGCCATGAACACTGAACTTGTACTTTGCAGCCATCCTAAATACTATATTTGGCTTCTCTTGATTGAAGCTGGTAGCTGTTCAGACTGGATGTCCTATTGTTGTTCATGGTAATAATTAAATTTTGGCATTGTTTCAGCAACAGTTAGATGGCCATGCCACGCTGTAGACTTCATATGCGTGAGCCAAGAATTCATCCAATATAGAAGAGGCAATTTAATCTCAATCTACAAAGCAGCTGCCTTGGGCCAGCCACGCAGATTGTTCCGTGTTGATCTGTGAAAGAGTTGTCTTCCGAACTGTTACTTTGCCAATGTTTTTGTAAGTTTTTAGACGCTGCTCAGCAAGAGGCTGACATTAGTGGCCACTTAGTAATTGGCAAGTGTTAACATAATATTAGAATGGAATTTCTGCAGACTGATTGATTAAATTGTGTCAAACAGTATAGATAAAGGGAGTACATGTGAATTAAGATATCACTCAGTCTGAATGAGGTTATCAACAATCTGGCTTGAAGTGTTTTGAATTAGGATTTTTTTTTTTAACCTGATAGTGTGTATCTCTATTTCATAAGCTCCTTTAGCAAGTACTGATATACTTTCAGCATTGAGTCTGATACAGAGGAAAGGTTGAGATGACCAAATTGAATAGCTGTGATTTTCAATTATAACTGTATTATATCTATGCAGAGTGTTGTGCTGATTCAGCCATTTTATGCTGCCATCAGTTGCCTGATCACATAGGCCAACACTGAACTCAGCAACATCCCTTTGGAAGTCTTCTTTCAAACAATTCTGCCATAGATTCCTGTGGGCCCAGCTCCTCCGCTGCCCACTGTGGTGCCAGCATCGCCTGCTGGGCACAACAGACAGAAATGGTTCCCTCAGTGGCCCTTCTCATGGAAGGACAGCACCCAGAGAGATCAGCAAGATGCAACCAGCCCCAACAGAAGCCACACCCAATAGGAAGCTCCTCCAACTAATTGGCTCCTAGTTAAAATAGCCTTGGCCTTGCCTACCACCCCAACCACAAGCACCTGGGTGAGGGCAGAGACACAGGTGGGCCAGGTTCTCCCTCTGGAACCTGAAGCCAGTAGACAATACAAAACATACTGCTAGGTTGTGACACATTCACAGGTCAACTGCAGCTCGGGGTCCACAGCTCAGGCCCCAGCACTTCAGCAGAGATAAAGCATATCCTGTGCTTGGTTAAAAAATTAATAAATCTGTCTTCTGTACCCATGATTCTGAAAAATTATTTGGTTTATTAAGAGACCTTCTTGGAACAACTGCCAAAATCTTGATGTCCTTCAACCTTTCCCTAAAGCTATTGTAGCTTATACTGGCTTGAGGCTTGTTTCTTGGCAGTCTCTCTGTCCACTTGCTCCTGATCCAGGTGACACTAGCTGAATCTTCCAGGATTTAAAATATATAAATCATGTTCCAATGGAAAAGGGGAACAAGTGGCTGAATCAGTTGGACATACCTATCTTAGTCTGATCTGTAAATAGAATCATAGAATAATTATGGTTGGAAAAGATCTTCAGGATCATCAAGTCTAACCTTCATCCCAGCATCTCCTTAACCGCTAGACCATAGCCGCAAGTGCTACATCCACTCGTCTTATAAATACCTCCAGGGATGGTGACTCCACCACCTCCCTGGGCAGTCCGTTCCAGTGCCCAACCACTCTCTCAGTAAAGAATTTCTTCCTAATACGTAATCTAAACCTCCCCTGACACAACTTGAGGTCATTTCCTCTCATCCTATCATTAGTAATTTGGGAGAAGAGACAGGTTGGTTAAACAGGACTTGCCCTTCATGAACCCATGTTAGCTGGGCATGATCCCCCTGTTGTCCTGCACTTGCTGTGTGATCACCCCCAAGATGAACTGTTCCACAATCTTCCCTGGTACTGAGGTCAGGCTGACAGGCCTGTAGTTCCCCGGATCTTCCATCCTGCCCTTCTTGTAGATGGGTGTTACACTGGCAAGTCTTCAGTCATCCGGGACCTCCCCTGTTAACCAGGATTGCTGATAAACAATGGAGAGAGGCTTGGCAAGTTCCTCTGCCAGCTTCCTCAGCACTCTCGGGTGGATCCCATCCGGCTCCATAGACTTATGGGTGTCCAATTGTCTTAGCAGGTCATTCACTACTACTTCCTGGATTATGAGGGGATTATTCTCATCTCCATCCCTATCTGCCAGCTCAGGAGACTGAATGCTATGAGGATAACTGGTCTGACTGTTAAAGACTGAGGCAAAGAAGGCATGAAGTACCTCAGCCTTTTCATCATCCTTGGTAACGATGTTCCCCCTCGCATCCGATAAAGGGTGGAGATTCTCCCTGGTTCTTTTGTTGTTGTTAATATATTTGTAAAAACACTTTTTATTATCTCTTGTAGTGGTGGCCAGGCTGAGTTCTAGCTGAGCTTTTGCCCCCCTAGTGTTCTTTCTACACAACCTAACTAAATCCCTATACTCTTCTTGAGTAGTCTGCCCCTTCTTCCAAAGGTGGTAGACTCTCCTCTTTCTCCTAAGTCCCAGCAAAAGCTCCCTGTTCAGCCAGGCTGGTTGTTTTCCCTGCCAGTTTGTCTTACAACTCATGGTGACAGCCTGCTCCCGAAACTTTAAGAGTTCTTTTTGAAAAAAGTCCAGCCTTCCTGGACCCCTTTGCCCTCTAGGACTGTACCCCAAGGGACTTTCTCAACCAGTATTCTCAACAGGTTGAAGTCTGCCCTTCGGAAGTCCATGGTAACAGTTTTGCTGCTCCCCCTCCTTACTTGGCCAAGAATTGAAAACTCTTATCATTTCATGGTTGCTAAGCCCAAGGCGGCCTCCAACCACCACATCATCCACCAGACCTTCTGCACTTGTAAACCACCAATCCAGCAAGGCACCTCCCCTGGTGGGCTCACACACACACACACAGAGTTGGACTGGAATTGCTACTGTGGCCTTATAAATACACACACCCCATCTCCCAACATACTTTCCCTACTCACTGTCTGGCCTAGTCTGATGTTTGCTGGCCATCACACACTTGCACTTGCTCCAGTTGCTGGCACCACACATACATGGGTCTCTGATATGAGGTCCTATTCCAACTGGACATTATGCCTGTTCCTCTAAACACTGTTCTTAGCCTACTGTTCTGCTACTCTGCTTCTCTGTGCTTCTGAAGGTAGGCCTTTAATATGTTGGTCAGTCTCCTGTGATGGGGGAACCAAGGGCAGGGTACTACTTGGGTTGTCTGTTTGTTGTTCTTTGCATGTGTAGGCAAGCTTTTTATCACTTCAGCTCATGCTCAGAACCAGGCGATAGGCGTCTGGTGAACTTGTCTGGTGAATGCCTAAACATTGAACAAGAGATCTGCCCTTGTAGCTAAACTCTGCTGGATTCCATTCCTTTAATGTTTCGGCCTTCCACTATGCCCATGCATGGCAAATAACACCTACACAGAATCACCTCCCTACAGCGTTTTTAATAAGTACAAAGTGGCTTTGTTCTCCCAGTAGAGCCAGGAGGAACCACCAAGGGTTAACAAAGTTTCTTTGGGTGCTGTAGGTTCTTTTTCACCTTCACTGTCTATGTAAATGAGAGGTGGAGGGTCTTCCTGATCCTATGGGAGAGGAGTCTTAGTATGGTCAAGACATAAAAGGTCCTTCATGCCTTGTAATGTCAAAGGGGGGCATACCTTCAGCCATGAAACATCAGAAGGAAATAACATTTCCTAAGTGTCCTCATAGGGTTCACTTCAGCATTGCTTCAGATGTACTCTTGTGTCTGGCCAACAATGGAGACTTGGACTACCCCAAAATTCCTTGTACTATGCTGCTGATGCCATGATACAGCTTTGACATGACATCCATACTCTAGAGAGTGATATGTCAGGTGAACAGGTTGCTGAGGGAAGTTGTGGATGCTCCATCATTGGGAGTGTTCAAAGTTGGGTTTTCTTTTAAGTTCTTTTTTGTTTGTTGTTTTGTTTTTTTTTTACGAGTTTTTTTGCTATCAGTAATGTAACTCAGATACATACGAATTCATCTCAAAGGGCTCTCAGCCTGAAGTCTTACTTCACATAGTTTGGCATAGCTTAGATACATGGTGTTGAAGTCCATAATAGCAAAATTTGGGCAGGAGAAAGCTCAACTCTTTCTGTGAGGAAACTCTTCTGAGAAGAAGAGTTTGAGTTCATTGGGAACTGCTGAAACTGAATATGGATACAAAACGCCGTGTATATATTAGGGAATAAGTAGATGGGAGTGTTTAGGAGACTGACAAATCAGACCAGCTTTAAAATGAAATGAAACATTACTAAATTCATTCATTAACAGCAGACTTCTTTTTAATGGTCAATACCTGCACAGCATTAATCATCATCATTACATATAGAACATTGTTACTTTTCTTAACAATGACATTCAAAATAGTTGTGAGCATACAACACCACAAAATTGGTGCTCTGTTGTTAGCATTGATGACAGCGGTCCACGCTGGCTCTCAGTCACAGTGGTCAAGGCACTCTGCTGAAGAGCATGTTGATGAGAGTAATTGGAGCCCAAGCAGGATTTTATTCCTTCTCCATCTTTCCTTCCTTATGTGTGGTGGTATTGTGTTATTTCACAGAATCACAGATCTCCTCCCTCATCAAAACAGGAGTCGCCTCTACTCCTAATACTTCTTTTCTTGTTTTCTTTCCTCTTGCCAGTCTTATTTCTGTGTGTCTGGGAGAATGTTCTGCCTGTTGGCAGTCCCTTGTGCTTACTTGTCATAGAATCATAGAAATGGTTTGAGTTGGAAAGGACCTTAAAGATATCCTAGTTCCAGCCCCCCTGCCACGGGCAGGGACTCCTCCCACTAGACCAGGTTGCCCAAGGCCTCATCCAGCCTGGCCTTGAACAATTCCAGAGGTGGAGCATCCACAACTTCCCTGGGCAACCTTTTCCTTGTCTGGCACCTCCTGGATGTGTGCTACATGCAGCTATGCCCATCTTTGTCCCCTTGGTGTTCACATTGCTCACATACTTAGGCAAAACTGTGACTGGTGATGCAGTCACATTGTCTGTTGTGAGTTATACCATTGCAGAATATGTGGAATTTGCAGGCGTCAGAGGCCTCTTTTTTGGCTATAGGACCCTTTGACTTCTGGACACATTAACTTGTTCTTCTCCCATTCACAGAGAAGGTTTTACCCTGTTCACCTGCCCTATGTTGCTTAAGTAAACTTACAAGTTTTTTTAAGTCACAGATTGGAGTTGTACTCTAGGGGTTAAATAGAAGAAGTGCATGTCAGTAGGTCCTATAAGCAAAGCATTATGAAACTGCTTTAAATCTTTTCTATATTACTTTATAAATCTGTTTTGTAACATAAATTTGGTGGCAGTAGTCTTTCTAAAGGCCAACCTGCTTCAAGACCAGGACATTGTTAGACATGTTGTCTGAAAATTTTATCAAATAACAATATCTGTCATAATCTAGGAAATAGAAATATACAAAAATGTGTAATTGGAGAAATTACTTGAATCAAAGATAATTCAGACAAGAGATCTGTATATCCTTAAAGGTTACTTAAGTAACAGAAAAAAAAGAAATCTTTTCACTAAGTAAATATTCATGTAGTAAGAACAATAACGGATAACACATAAACATATAGCTTTTCATTCTAGTAGTCTTCATCCTGATAAGTTGTAAGACTGTCTACTATTTTAAACAGTCATAATAACAAAAAAATCATCATCATAAAGTCTTTTTATTAGGAACCATGGTCACATAACAGACCAATATACCAAAATACCTTGACCTTTTGCTATAAAGATTTGTTTTGACTCCAGCTTTAAATGAAGTGACTGAAAGTCATTCCGAAGTAGTAATTATGAAAGGTCAGAGAAAAGTAGCTTAAAAGATGACAATAGCCGATTAATTATAGGCAATTAAAACTAGATGCTGGGTGGGAGAAAGAGTGGGTGACTATTTTAGTGGTAGTCTTGTGGAATGATGTAGGTAATTGACTTTTCTTTATATTGGCAAATTCATTTCTAGACAACTGACAGTGATTTCTACATGAAGTTAGAAGATATAAGCTTGAAAAACTATAGTTACAAATACTTTAAGAATTAAAAAACAACACTTTAGAAACTCAAGAGGGATTATTTGTCTCTTACAGGTTCTACGGGAAATAATACTATATGACCTTACTGTAAATCATATTAGATTATACTTTGCCTTGAAAAAAGTAGTGGAACTTACTGAAAATAGATCTAAATTATCTAGCAAATAAGTTCATAAGACTGATTTTTTTTTTTTCTTTTGAGCATTTGATGCTTTATAATTTATTTTAAAATACTCATTAGACATTCTTATAAAAATGCCAAAATACATAGTGTGAACCTGGTTTAAATTAGAAATAAAATTCATTTAACATGCCTCTCACAAACAGAGATACCAAGAATACTTTGTCTTGGCACTGTACATCAAGATCATTTTCTTGGTCTGTTTAGTAGAAGATAGCAAATTATGTTTGTTATTAACAACTTGCAACTTTCAGGTGGATAAATGTTGATGAAAAATGTTTCTCATCATCTCTTATTTTGGAATGGTTTCCTGAAATTCAGAGTTATCTTTGTTTCAGTTTAATATGGTAGTATCAACAGATTAGAACTGTAAAATTGATATTTATAGACTCCTCTTCTGTTATATACGTGCTTGTTATATTTTATTAGATATTCTACTATTTCACCCCCACTTATTTCTGCCTTGGTGAATGTTCATGAAATAGCACATGCCTCATTCTTTAGAAACATATACAAGTGCACCTTTCCTGTACAGTTGCATTAATTTATGTGGAAAGATAATGCCTATGCTATTCATTTGCTATCACCAAGGTAAAGAAACAAAAAAACCAGGATGGATTAGAATTTCATTGTATAAGAAGCTATGAGATTGTATTCTTATACTTTGTGTATAATGGTTTTATGTGGAATTTAAAAGTTGTCATGATATCATAACACATCTTGCGGGTTTTAATGGAGATTTATATGATTTCACAATAGCCATTTGTGAAGGACCGGGCTGTGGAATGTTTGTCTCAAAGATCCCTCATCTAGGCAGAACACTTATTGGAACGCAGCAGTAACAACTTCTTGGAATGGCACAGCCACAATGACATCCCGCCCCATGAAAACAGCCTGCTGATGGTGAACTACCAAGAAAAACATCCTGCAGGTGTTCAGCGCCATCAAGCAAAAGTGCAGAGATGCGCCGTTGCCATGGAAGCTGCAAATGGATAATGCCGAGACGAGTCCCTGTGTGATCACCCACTGCTGGAGAACCAAAGGGTTCGGACCCCCAGGATGCCACAGATCTGTGGTAGTGAGTATTTTCACATCTCTATCTTGAACTCTTGCTTGATTTCCGACTTCTCTCTCCTGCTGTGTCTTATCACTATCGGTTTTAGTTTGCATTGTTGAGAATAAAAGTTGCTTTTGGGTTTATGGCACTTGACCTCGTTTGTGTCTTAATCTCGCTCTTGGGATCCAGTCGAAACCTCCCCAACATTGGGTCAGGACACCATTTAACCTTTGTCAAGCCATGTAATTTCTTTAAGATTTTATTAATTGTAAATCTTTTTAGGGTAATAAGATTTCCTTTATCCTTTATGATCTTTGTCTAGTGCAAACTATTCCGAAAAAGGACTGTTGCTTGCTAATATATTTAGTTACCTTAGATCACAAATGCTGGTAAAACCTGTAAAACCTCTTAATAGAATTAATAATGGTAGAAATATTTAAAATAACTCTCGCTCACCAGCTAGAACTTCAGAGCTCTTTGCTCTGAAGGAGATGAGGAGAGAAAGATAAAGTAAAGCAGATATTTAGGTCTTCCAGTGGAGCAGAACAAATTGTAGGAAGGGATATAATATCTTCCAGATAAAAATTAGATGTCATCTTTTCACAAGCAGAGTTTGTCATTGATTCTGGGGTAAGTGCAGCAGAAATAGGATTTTTTTTTTGCCATTGCTACCTCCTTGCTTCCGTTACATGATTTATGGACTGTTGTTGGTTCTGTTTGAAACAAATTGATTGATCATTAACGAAGAGGTTTTTTAAATAAAAAGCACTCAATGAAATACATGCCAATTGTAAAAAAATAATTCTAGTAGGACTAGTTTTGAGCAAGACAGGAGCTCCAGTGCACAACAGTAGAAGTGATAATGGGAAATTTTTTAGATTGAGTCTCAATTATACACACTGTATTTTTATAAAATGTTATTGCTTTTTCCTTGTTCTTCCATTATTATTATTATTATTATTATTGTTATTGTTATCATTATTAAAAAGAACCTCTTATAAAGGAAATTAGGGAATTGAAAAACATAACTTGCTGTTGTTTCCAGGAAAACTGAAACTAGGTATTTTTGGCTATGGTACACTCTCACTTGTTACAGTATTTTAAAAGCCTGATTGAATGTAAACAAAGTAACAAGTAATTTTGTAGATCTAATTAACATACTAAATCAGGAAGGTTATACATAAGCTGCAGGCAATATATTTTACATAAGATATTTTTTCTGGAAAAAAAACCAAAAATAAGCATGTTCATTAGTGAATTTAGTGAGGAGTGTTTTTTCCTACAATGCTTATGTCAGAAATGTTAAAAAATCATAAAATAATCACTAATTAGCTTTAAAGATGACAGGTTTAGATGACAAATATTCCACCCCAAACAAGCAAGATATGTTCAGTTTCTTTCCCTCATTTTAAAATGAAGAAACCATAAAAGATTTCCTCATCTTGTAGGGGCTCACCCTAATAATACATAGACATACTACAAAGGATAAATAGTGGTCATATGTGACTGAATTCCAGATTGGAGAGCTCTTTTACGTGTTGCAGCAGACATCAAAATACTTATCAGAAACTATCCACAGATCCGCAACTTGTGTTTCTGGTTGATAGATAATGAGACAATGCGATTTTGTTATTGTTGTTGAAATTAGTACACTAATTTTTCTCTATGTAACCATTCAGAAGGAGGGAGGGAAACAACAAAAATAGAGGATGGGGAGAGAAGAGAGAGTAAAAGTTTTCCACAGGCAAAGAATGATGGTATCTGTAGCACATTTTGAATCTACAAAGCACAAAAACATAGTAGTTGCTTACATATTTGCACGCTCCACGACCTTCACACTCCTGACTCCAAATTATTGCTGTCTCTAAACTCTGACTCACTCCAGTTGTAAGATGTGACACTAATCTATGTTCATGCACACCAAAACGTGTGAGGAAAGAAAACTATTCACTTCCACATCAACATGTCTTATGAGAATTTACATGAATGTGGATTATGTAAAGTGACTTCTGATTTCCAAAGCTGTCAACTTTGCCACCTAACATCCAGCAGAAGGCAAATCAGACTCAGATAATTTCTTCCAACCACAGCAACAAAAGTTTTAACACAAACAGGCCTAGAGGCTCTTGCTTAGAGTTATTGGCACGATTGTTTCTTCATCAGCTCCTACTAGAGTCAAAACTATATTTAAGTGTCTCAAAATTAATGTTATATTCACAATTTATCTAAGCATAAAATGGAAATGTTGACTTGGCTATGCACAGAGTCAGAAGGATCTGAGACATAGGAAGTTGATTATCATGCAGATCTGTGTATAATATATGTTTTCCTATAGGAAAAGCAGTAGTAAAGATGTTCTTCTCGCCTTGAGGTTTCCCCAAATTACGGGAAAGTTTAATGACTTTCCTATAGTGATGTTTAGCTCAGTTATGAGGTATGAGCTCAGATTTGTATCTCCCCATACTATATAGCTGATTAAAGCACAAAGTATCCACTTGCTGCATGATTAAATACATCCTTGATCAGAGTAGTCGTTATTGAATACATCTTTTTTAATTATCAGTGATACTGAGAAAGACAATTGTTCTTCATTTTGCCTGGTGATTAATGCTGAACCATTTCATACATACCCTGCCAAAGAAGTTCACAGCTACAAAGAATCATCAAATCCAGTTGAACCACTCATCCTCTTTCAGGGAAAAAATATCCATCAGATGAGGCCATACCCAGATTTCATCCATTTCTTTCTCATTGCAGAAATTGGCAGAAATTAATTTAGTATCCACTACTTCTTTATGTCCTATTCAGTTTAATATTAAACACTAAGAAATCACTGTCACCAGAGGTGACCATTTTGGTTTCTAGAGTGTACTTTAACGCCAAAAGTTTTGAATAGGAGTAAGCTTAGTATGACTATATGCTACCTGAGCAACTTCCTTGGCCATTTCCTCATCTCTAACAGCAATTTGCCATGACATTGACAGTATGTCATTTGACTTACACTAACGAGTTCAGTGTCTAGCCTCAGTCCCTCTCTGCATTTTCTCCACTATTCTATGTAATAGTAAGATCCTGCTATAATTTTCTGATGACAGACAGTATAATATCAGCATAATAAAAGTGCAAGCTGAGGCATGAATGTTACCTTTTTTTTTCTACGAAAAAATACAACCATCAGTTTGCTTGTCAGAGAGCTATTATAGTTGAAGAACAAGATTGTTTAATGTGAGATTCACATAAGTAAGGCTATTTTTTAGTTAGGATTTCTCTTACAGCCAGTTATAAAACAATTTTTGAAAGAAAAAAAAAGGGGGGAACTGCACTATTGCAATACCCCAGTGATGGCATATTTGTCAGAAAATAATAAGTTTTGGCACTCAGAGCCTTGTATTAAATCTGTGGTTCCTGTGTGTCCTTGTAGACAAAATGCCAGATATTGGTAGAATACAGAAAACTGTTTAAGAAGTCCTTTTCTTGTCTATTATTTTATTAATCTGTCAATTTTTAAATGTCTAGAATAGCTTAGACATTCCTAACTTTTATACCATTATTGCAATGTTTGAAGTTTATTTACTTTTAAATATAGATGGGACTTTTTTTTGTCAGTTTTATATCTTCAAGTAGTTCTCATTGCTCTGCCAACTAAAGGTTTCATATTTAACAGGCTACTCTAAAAAACCCTAACCAAAACCAACCAAAAATGAAGAGCTAAGCTTATCTTTTTAAAAACAGTCTAGGTGGGCAGAGATTGTTAATGGACACGCTAAGTGGAAAGAAAAAAAAAAAAAAAGCAAGCATATTTAGAGCTCATAAGTCCTCGATTTTCAAGAAAAAGCAATTCTAATGGAAACACCTTTCTTTTTCTTTTTTTTGCTTTCTTTTTGAAATCTTGGCATTCTGACTTCTGGAATATACTATATGTGCTTTTCACATCTCTGTGATGCGTGTTGCTTACAGGCATCAAATATCTGGTCTATTTAAATACAACTGTTTCCCTGAGAAACCATTGTATCTTTTCAGAGTACGTAGAAGATTAGAGCTGGACCTGCCACTAGACCAACGACAGATGTTCTCTGTTAACCCCTCTACCTTCCCAAAAGGTAAGAAAAAGGGAATAGGGGAGAGAGATTTGTGGATTAGAAGAGAGAACTAAAACAGCTTTAATGAAAATAATAATAATAAAATAAATATATAAAAATATATACTAAACCAGTATTGACCCCAATCACCCTGATGGCAATTAGGTCACCATTACCTCTGATGCTGTGGAACAGGCACTGGGGAAGTCCCAGACTGGACTCAGCAGCAGACAGGAACTGGATTCAGGAAAACATGGATTGGGATACAAGGCAGAGCAGACAGAGTCCTCCTCAGACTCCAGCCACTGAAGAAGAGACTTAATACTTGTGATCCCTCGGCCTTATGCTGAACATTCCATACATGGATAGAATCCTTCGTTGGTCAGTTCAGGGTCCCCTGTCCTGACTGGTCCTCCCTGCAGGTGCCACCTCTTACTTTCTGTACCCCCAACATGGTGCACAAGATGGGGCAGTGACCATGGTGTGCACAGGAGCAAATAGAAGCAAGAGCCCATCTACACACACCAACCCATGGTAGTAACTCTATGCACAGAGTGTTATCACTGCTAGAAACAGAGGCTGTCTGCAAAAATCTGCTGTTAAATTCAGACAGCATGGTTGTTTAGAAGAGACTGAGTTGAAAAGTGAAATCACCGAACAGAATTAGTTCTGGTTTATAGGATATAGTAGTATATCCTATAAGCTATATCCTATTGGATATAGCATTATATCCAAAAGGAAGAGATATTTTAAGCTCTTAGATCAAGAGATGTACCAAGACCCTAAAGTTTAGGAGAGCAAACTTTCAGTTGTTCAAGGAATGAGCAGATGGGTAAAGGAGCAGAACTGCAGCTGTCAGTTCTTTAAGGACATTTTTCTTATAGCACAAGTGCTCTTGATTCCTAGGTGTAAGAAATCAGGCAATGAAGGCAGGAGACAAACACATCTCCTGGTCAAACTAAAATGTAAGAACAAATATGCCTACACAGTGGAAGCAAGGACATGTATCCTGGTAGGAATACAGAGATGCTGTCCAGGTGTGTAGGGATGACATCAAGAAAGCCAAGGAAAGGTTAGAGCTGAATTTGACAAGGAATATGAAAAATAACAAAGGCTCCTACAGGTACGGTCATCGGAAAAGGAAGATGGAAGAAATTGTACCCAAAGGTACCCAAATGACAGGCTTGAAAAGTGGGCTCCTGTGAACTTCATGAAGTTCGACAAGGCCAAGAGTAAGCAAGGTCCTGCACCTGGATCAGAGCGATCTCTAATATCCGTACAGGTTAAGCATTCCTTGCTACAGGCTTTTCCTCTGACCTCAAGCCTTGAATTTCAGAAGACTACCAGCTTTCAGAGGAGTGAGGAGAAAGCATTGAGTAACTTGGCCTTTCATTACCAGGGCCTCAGACTCATTCAGCAGTAGATGCACGTTTTCCCTGGCCTTCATTTTGCTGCTGATGTACATGTAAAAAAGCCTTTCACGTTGCCCTTCACATCCCACATCAGATTCAGGGGCTTTGAGTTTCCTAACCACATTTACCAGTCCCCAAGAAATCTTCCCATTTAAGGAATTAGAGATTACTGTTATGAGGATGTTAAAACAAAACCAACAAACAAAAAAAAAAGAAGAAATCAAACCAGTTATTTATAAATAGGAACTGAAACAGAATTATCTTCTTCTTTTTCTCATTTTATTTGCTTATGCCTGATGGCTTTATGATATTTCATCCCTCACAAAAAGGAGGCCTTTTCTGTTTCTGTTACTAGTTTTCGCTTTTGCTAGTCATCCCTCCTTTACATTCAGCATAATGTGCAGCTTTTTTACAGTTTCTTATGCTTATCTTGTCCTTTCCCTGGCAATTTGCTGTTACTTGGATAACTTGTATGTGCACCTCCACCTATCTATGTTTGCAGGTTTGGTGTTCACCTTACTCACGTACTTGTGTGAGGGTGTGTATGGTGTGTTTGGCTGTCATTACAGAGTTATAAAATACTTACATAGTGTTGCAGGTTACGCTGCTTTAATATGCTTATATTTGAGTTCAAGGTGAAACAATTTTAATCATAACCTAACTAATACACATGTAAACTATGCCATCACAGGCATCTGATAGTGCACAGAAGGCAAGGAGAAAAACCTCCATGAGAAATTTCCACTGATAAACTAAGGGGAGGAAGAGAGGTCAATTTCTATTCTGTTTCTGAATATTCTGCATGGCAACAAATATTTGAAAAAACAGCCTGGGATCTAAAGTAAACCTCTATTTAAAACTGAGGACCTTTCATGGTGGTGTTTAATAGTACAGTAGAATCACGTATCATGGTTTGTTTAATGTTATTTTAATATGATAGCAGCTACTTTTCTGCTGTACTGTTTGACTCGTTTTGTTTCTTTGTTTGAAGTCTTTCTGTCCAAAAAACAAATGTTGAAAATTTTACAAACAGAACAGTGGACGTAAGTGTGAGCAGATGGCAAACTCTGCTGCAAAGTTTGAGTGCGGCTTTCAGAAAAGTGACAGACGACAGATGAAAATGTAGCTTCTATTAGAAACTCAAAAATGAAAGTCCCTCTATTTTTCATTAACAGTCTGATAACATCTCATGTGCAATTATATTCAGCATTTCTCTGTCATACTGTAGAGCTGGATGCTGATGCAATGGTTTTATTGAGAGGCCAAGATATTTTTTTTTAAATCTCATTAACCTATAGTATAAGACTCGGATATTAGAACTGACTTAGAGAAAAACTATCAGTCATGGTAATAGAAAGAAGACCAACCTAAGCATTTTCTGTTGTGAATGAGTGGTGCGTGTGGCACCGTGAATGATCAAATGAGTAAATACATTTTACGGATTCATAAAGACTGAAGTGTACTGCAGTTCATTAAATGTTCTGAAGAGCATTGCTTTCTCTGAGGATTAGTAAAACTTGCTACATAGATAGGATTCTATTCAGCAGCAATCATATAATGCAGACAGCAAATATAGTGACCATTATTGCCATGAATTGAACTTCTCTAAAGGTTTTTCCCAGATTCACAGAAAATATCAGGGCTTAGGGGGACATTTTAGTGGGTTATTAAGATATCTTGATTTCTTTCAGTCCTCTTGTATTTTAATTATCTCTTTGAGACCTATCTTACATTTTCCATGGTGCCCAAATACAAGCAGAATTACAACGGCTTTCAAAGAGGGGTATTAGCCTCATAAAATCAGGTGACTATTTTTAATTCAAGATAAAATCTCAGAATAATTGAGAAGTATTTAGTCTCATAGAAGTCACTGTGTTATATAAAGAGATTCTAGGCTGGGTTTAGAAGCGCTTATAATCTCCTATGAGAGATTGCAATAAGCATACAGGATCACTTTGTTTTTCTCACTTTATTCCTTCCTGAGAAATCAGGGCACTTCTGCTATCTACTGTGAGATTTATCACCTATGGAAACTATTCAGGTTTGCTTCAGATGTGCTGAAAGACCAGCTGTTGGAAGCTCTCAGTTGGAGGGTGCAGTGAGCCACCCATTATTACAGATCAGGCTGTAGTGATGACTGCTGGGCCTTCCACTGGAGAGAAGTTTGTTACTAATCTATACCTTTGCAACTCTTCTCTAGGATTGCTTACTACCACGGAAATCTTAGACTTCTTAAAACAATTCTATTAAACTTGATACTGTAATAACTGCAGTGCAAGAATGAGTTTCTTCCGTCAAAATAATTTATTAAAAATATTAATAAAAACCCCGCTAAAGTGTATTTCCCAGAGCTGTAAGCTTGAAATGAAGTGAGGCATTATGATCCGATCACACGTAAAGAAACCTCAACAATATGTGCTACACACCCTGTAGTAGGTGATTGTTTTTTCATTAATCTTCAAAAAAACCTTACATTGCCTCAAGATACAGAAGGTAGATTAATATAAAGCACACAAGCAATTTATATAATCAGCTCCACAGGTTTCTACAGTTGATAACAGGTTGTCATTAAACAAGTCTGAAGAATAAATGAAAGGGAATCAGTTTCAAAGTCAGTGTCGATGATAACTGGATCAGATAGAGCTCATTAATTTTATGCAACTTAAAGTTAGAGACAGTCCTTAATAATTTTATGCAAGTTTATGGCACAGTTTTATTTAGCATAGATTGATCCTCAGTGAGACGTTATTATTCTGGACTGATATTATTCATATCCGGACTGATATTTTTCACCACGACACAAAAATGAATGTTCTGACATTGATGGCATTGAAAAAAAGCATTCAGAAACAAACTAGATCTTTACTGCAGTGAGGCTGATTGTCATTGGTTTGAAATACAGTTTGTCAAGAGTTGTATGTTGTCTGACAGTATCTCTAACACTCATCATGCATAATCAATAGCAATTTTTTTAATGGGTCAGCTCTATTTAGGTGCTTATATTTAAGGTAATTATCGGCAAATGACAGTTCTCTTTGGGACTCTTAGGTCCTAAGCTCTTCACAATAATTTGGTATCCAACATTTCAGATTTCTAAGAAAACTGATTACATTGTCTATTGCCTAAATAAGACTTAAATTCTTTTGTAAATCTTGTTCCGGTCACATCTGCTCATTTTGAAAGCCTGCCTATATTCCAATACATTGGTCCTTTGAATGTGTTCTAGTTGCTTTTCTGTCTTCCAATCTACAGGAGAATGGGGTTTGATAGTTCATTGTTACTTGTGCTCCTAATCCTTATTTTAAATGAAGCTTGGCTTTTTTTCACAGAGGTCTTCTACTGACATGTGAGTTTGATGACCTCCCTTGACCAAGAGCTGAGTACAATGTAAACTGTGATGAGTATAATAAGCCATGGATGAAAGGAAAGTGTGAACAGGATCAGAATATGAGCTGTGGTTTGGACCATGGACCAGCACATCACAGGAGAGTATTATATGAACTACCTGGAAAGATACACCAGGATCTCAACACAGGCTACTCACACAGGTCCTGGGCTGACACCTGTGAAGACCTTCAGAGGCAGAGACCGGGGGAGTGTTGGTAAGCAGCTTTCAAACCCCACATGGAAGTCAATCCCCAAGGTGGCACTGCCACATATGGGAACAGAGCCATGACCTATGGGCTGACAGAGACTGGTCAGAGGACAGTCAGCTTCCTCTGGCTCATCTATGCCATCTCACACGAGCAGTAACCCAGGTGCGCCCTTGTTAGTTGTGTATGTGTGTGTATAAAAGTGGAGGTGTGACACAAGACCTCCCTTTGACACAGACTATGCCATACTTGGTCTACTAATAAATTGCACTTAGCAGCCTCACGTTTTTGATGTTTCATCTCCTTCTGTGCCATCTACCAATCCTCCAAGACTGTATACTGTTCTTTTTGTTGCTATTAGGCCATTTATCCACATTATTAATGGAAAATATGGTAGATAATTTTTACTAGATTGAAAAAAAACCAGCAGTGCCCTGCTCGGTTCTCCTCTCTTCTCTAAAAGAACAACTGTTTTGAGGGAATGCTGTCCTTAAATACTCAAATTACTTATTTCTCCCCTGCTAAGATTCTTTGTATGTTTCCGGTGGATTAGGCTGCCTTCCAAGAAGTGTTTGGATTTTTTCTTGTTTCACAGCTCTTCTGCAGTGGTGAGTATGATTGCAGTATCGGTTCACTAGACATGTCATGAGCGCTAAATTCCATAAGTAAAGAGGTGTTTCTTCTTCCAAATCACTTTTTATGTGGTGACTGTCACCCCTAGTGAGTAGCTTCATGTAAGTTGTCTTAGTAATTGTTTAGATTTTTTTTAATGTTTAATTTTAGTATATTTTCTACCTCCTTTTTGGAGAAGTTACTTTTTCAGTTTAGTATATTTTCTCCTTAAGTTGTAAAGCAAGTTCTAAACATACTTCTTGTCTTCTGGTTAGCTATTCAGACATTGCCACCTAATCCTTTTATAAACTTTTCTAACATGTACCTTTGCTGCTTCTTCAAGACTGCCTGAATTTTTCTGATTGGCAGACAAGCAAGCTTCCTTTTGCTACTCAACTCTATTTGTAATATATGTTCTCCATAGAGCATTGTATTCTTGGTCTGCACTATTGTTCACATTTTCCCAGCACTGGAGACTCATGTTTTTCAAGGCAGATGTCTTGGGTACTGAAATATGATAAAACAGTAGTGGTTAAATCTTGTGAATATCTGGGTTTCACATGAGAATTTCCATTGCTGAAATATTAAAGAGTGACGTTGATAGCACTAGTGAGAAGAGGTTGCATGTTGCCAACAATCAGGTTTTGATTAGTTTCCTAACATGGTGATGAAAGGTAAAATGGCAACCAAAATTCTATAATTTCAGAGATTTGTTAACAGCATATACATGAAAAACCCCGATTAATAATTTCCCTGAAAGATGAGGACACTTTTTGTAATCATCATAATAAAAATTTTCATCTATTTACTGAATTTCTTCACTAGTATTAGGAGTGTGAGGCTGGGTGAGTGATAACAAGACATGAGAAGAGGGGACACAAATTCTGACCCTTAAGATTAAAAAAAAAGCCTCCATCCTTCTCCAAAAAAGTCAAAGTATTTAAAAATATTTAGGTTAAACAGGGAAAATAAACAGCAAGTCAGTGGAAAAAATCTTAAATATCAACCTAAACTATCAGTGGAATCCATTCAAGAAAAGTGCTGAGAATTATAGTGTAAGCACCAAATTTCTGAACATAAACATGGACTGATGCAAACCATCTTCTGTGTGTCCCCAGAGCTTTCAGCTTTGAAAGGTAAAGCCCTATTTTCAGTGAGATGTGGAAATGAAGAGGTGTTACATTTCATTCTTTTGGGGTATAAATTATAATGACATAATTTCAGAAGTAATTGAGTTTTCCATCACACTAATTAAAACCTGAAATATAGATTAAATGAAAAAAATCAGATTCTTTAGGGACCTGTAAGTTTATTATGTGTAACATTTATAATCCAGTTCATGTAAGTAGAGTCAATTAAAGTTTCTGAGGAATGTAGTTTTGTTCTTGTGATGTCTCTCTGTAGGACCTTGTAATTTGGGAAATATTGGAGCTGCCTCCAGTTAAAATACATTTAACATTGGATTCTTTACAGTTTAGACATTAATTTATTTTCTAATCCCACAGTGTTTGGTGGGAGCTTATTAACTGTGCTTTTTAGAATAAATGTGAGTCTATTTTAACACACAGTAATTACTGAAGATGTGAAATAAGGGACAAGTTTGTAAACTGAAACCAGACGTGGATTAATAGTTCACCGATATTAACTTAATGAGTCTCCCACCCCAACTCTCCCTCTACAGTTGGAACCAGTAAAAGAAAGGAGGAGAGTGACCCTCCTAAATATAGTTTAAAGGGGTAAGTCCAACTCCTTGTCTAAGTCACCCTGGAAAAGTCAGTCTCTCCCTGTAGCCAACAGAAGGATCCTATAAAGATTGGCATAACTAAGCTGAAGTTATTAGTGGTTTTGAACAGTTACTTCTCCCAACTTCACATATCATCTTTACTTATCATACATGGTCATTTTTAAGTATTTGTATGATCATGCTAGTAAGTAAGAGCTCTTACTGCTATAGGAAGCATATATATATGTTCTTTTTTGTGATAGTAACATATACGTATAAATCAGAGTGATAGAATGCTCAAAATATCTATATTTTGAGAAAAGCTATATTTGAGTATACAATTGTATAAGAATATATATAAGAATCCAGACATCATATCCAGTAGATCTGTTTACAAGTGCGTTGATTGTTTAAATATTGTCCTGTAATAATCCCCCCAAATTTTAAATATGTATAAAATACATAAAAAATAAATTTAAAAAGATAATAGGAAATATTTCTATTTTACTCTCTGCCCATTTCTCCAATCCCTATGAAAAGGATTTTCTGAACCATTTTGATTGTTATCCGTGGGTGCCTTCCGCAAAGACCTAATGAGTCACAGAGATGACCTAATAACCTGTTAATGAGCTCTTTCCCCAGTGGAACTTAAAGTCTGATTCACAAGGGTCTCTGCCAGTCAAGTATAGAATTATTAAGTATGGTAATTAATCTAGCCAAAGGCACCTATCTGTAACATTTTGAACTTGGAGATTACCAGACAGACTTGAATAAATTGTACTTTGTTCCTAGTTTGCAGTGGAATATTAACAAAATGAATTGTTGTAGGGTAGTAAGATATTTAATTTAGAGTATGATAAGTGAGTTGATATTTTAGTACTTTCACTAACCCCAAGAAACATTATTGTTTTTCATTTATTAATCAAAGTAAGAACAGAAGAGTAAATTTCAGCTTTTTTCACTCTTTCCTGTTTGTAAAGGGAATTCACCAATAGATCCTAAACAGTTGTCGTTACCTTAAAAAGTTCAAACTGATATTTAACGTGTGCAGGTATTTGTGTGTTTGTATGTCACACCAACATCCTATATCTCATGGAAGAAGCAGTAAAGATATGCCAGATGTTTAGTAATATTAGATTTTCATCTAATTTGTAATTCTCCAAGTGGCTGGAAGCAAGGTTTCAGTTTCCTCATCCCCAGCCACTGTTTTCCAGGATGTGTAAATCCTGTAAGACTGATTCAAGCATTGAGAGCTTGGACTGTTAAATATCTTGAATTAAGGACATTTGGTCACTTGTTAATATTTAGTTTTGGAAGATGTGCTTCCTGTATAGGAAGAAGATCTTGAGTCTACTGATGAAGGAAAATCCATACAGTTATGTTCTTTTTTTTTGTGTGAGCCAAATCTATTTGGTACATGTTACAGCAATTTATTAATTAATTTGGACAATTTAATAATTTAGGAAATGCTAGAGGAAGAGCATTAGGGATTTTGAAGAACATACTCCATTAACCGTTGTATAGGCCATTAATTTCCTTGGGGGTCTTATGAAGATTAATTAGTTAACATGCTTTGAAGATCCAAAGTTGCTATTTAAATGCTGAGTTATAGTTATTACTACTTTTCAAATGTTAAGGTTATTTTATTGACAAATGTGTGTTTTCACCTGTAGCTTTTGTTTCACTCAATCTTCCAAAGACAGAAAAATAAAACACCCGGACTGTATTTCAAATAATCATTCCTTTAATACTGCGCATTAAAAAAAAATCACTTTATAATTTAGAAAATAGTGAGTGTGAGAGATATAATGAGTACCTATAAACATCTACTGTAACTATCCATTAATAAATATTGATGTAAGATCCCCATAAGTCTTCTTCAGGCTGAATAGTCCCAGCTCTCCCAGCCTTCCCTCACCAGAGGTATGTTGCAGTCCCTTCATCATCTTTGTGGACTTCTGTTGGATTCTCTCCACTATGTCCACATGTCTCTTGTACTGGGAAGCCAAGAGCTGCTCTCCTCCAGGTGTGGCCTCACCACTGCTGAGTAGAGCAGAAGGATCACCTCCCTTGACCTTCTGGCAAGACTTTGGCAAATGCAGCCTGTTAGTGGCCTTTGCTGCAAGGGCATATTGCTGGCTTATTTTCAACTTAATGTCCACCAAGATTCCTTGGGCCTTTTCTGGCAAGCTGCGTTCTAGCTGATCTTGTCAACACCCAGCATATATTGGTGCCTGAGATTGTTCCTCTTCAGGTGCAGGGCTTCAGGCTTCCCCTTGTTGAAGTCCATGTGGCTCCCGTCAGCCCATTTCTCCAGCCTGTTGAGGTCCCCCTGGATGGCAGCACAACCAGAGGTAGAAGCACATTATTAGTGTTCAGGCACTTTAAGGAGACATGCCAGCAATTCAATTTCCTAGAAAGGGTTTTGTATTTCCTCAATAATGGTGCCTTGTAGGTACTTCCTTGCTTAAATGGAAGTGCTCAAGTTGACCGTGCTTAAGACCCACCTTGTTGATTTTGTGATTCATTCCTATCATATAATCATTTAGGTTGGAAAAGACCCTTAAGATCATTGAGTCCAACTGTAAACCTAACTGCCAAGTCCACCACCATCTACGCATCTTTTGAATACCCTCAGGGATGGTGACATAACCGCTTACTTGGGCAGCCTGTTCCAGTGCTTGACAACCCTTTCAGTAAAGGAATTTTTCCTGATATCCAACATAAACCTTCCTTGTCACAACCTGAGGCCATTTCCTATTCTTCTATAACTTGCTACTTGGGAGAAGAGACCAAGATCCATATGTGTCAGATCACCCCATGTCCTTTGTTCACTGAGCCTGTACAACACTGTCTCAAAGGGCCATTGGTTACTCCCTCCTTCCCCCATCATCCTTAGTTTACAGCCCTATTTTTGAGGTCAATTGTCCTGTTGTTTACCAATGTAAGCTTTGTCCCACTTAGTGAGGATTACCAAATCAAAGAACTTGAACTGGCCAGTTCTCCAAAGTCTTCAGGATTTTGGTGTTATTCTTATTCTTGTTAGCTTTCCAAACGAAAGTGGGTGTCACACTTCATTTTCAAAATTTTAAGAAAACAGGTCAAAACATAAATGTGTTTTTCAGAGTGTATCACTTTACCCACTTTCTTTCCTGTTTTGCGGTTCCAAAACATTTTCTTCCTTGATTATTCTGAAATAATGGAACAGTTAGCTACTATGTCTTGACATAACTAAAGATACAGATGATAAAAATAAATTTAAAGTATTGTTATATACCCTAAACTGATCTCCCCAAATAGATTTTGACATCTTTCCAGCAGATGTTTTCATTTGGATTACAGTCAATCTTTTATTTTAATTATCTTTTTTTACATGACATTTTTAGATATTCTCCAGGTTTGGTCTGGGTCCGTTTTAAGTACGTTGAAGGAAAAACAGATTACAAATTCTTTCCAACTTACACAAATGCCTGAACAAGTTGCCAGACAGTCTCAAAAAACAGTCTAGTAAGATAAAATGCTTATTTTAATAAATTAGAGATAGTTTAAAAGCTGATTCTGGGCATATGCAGAGACTAAGTAGCATAATTTAAATGCAGCATAAGTAATTTCTATGAAAATTAAAATACTGTGCTTTATGGAATTTGGAGATAGAGTCACAGATCTTGTTTTATGTTTTAAGGTGGAGATAAATGAGTCCTTTGGTTCAAATGCTAACCCCAGCTCCAAAAGAAATCAGGAGGTGACAGTGCATGTGCTCCACACAGCCCCTGCGCTCTCCGAGTCAAAAATCACTGATGTGCCACAAGACCCAACTTCTGCCTTGGTATGAAAAGGAATTTCTGAGGTAACAGCAAATTTGGAGAACTGACAAATTATCTCCAGAACCCACTACTGTGCCAGCAGCCGCACACACCTGGATGGCAACGCTGGATGTACAGGACGTGTTCTTTAGGGTCCCCTTACAGGAAAAGGATAAAGAGGAAACTAGAAACAGTCCTAAAAGGAACTGCTCTCATGAAAGGAATTGCATGAAAGGCCACCATCAGGAAATGGTGCCTGGCTGGTGGGAGTAGCAGATGGAACGCAACTGACTAAAGGACCTACAAAAATGTCCAAATTACAAATGCCTGTAAACACCAACCCACTAGCACTAAAACCAGCCATTTAAACCTTCACCAATTCTAGATGCACCCCTCTTCACCGAGAAAACACTGACCAAGAGCATTTGGTTTACTGATGCCTCAGCAAAAAGAATAGATGCTCAATGGCAACATAAATTAATTATAAATGCATTAGAAACTAACAACAGTAAACAAGTAATAGAAGAAGGTGAAATTAGTGTGCAAGTAGGAGAATTAAGGGCAGTTGTTCTAGCAGCACAAAATGTAGCAAAAGCAGATTCTGTGTTGACTCCTATGCATTATGGGAGGATGCCACCCAACGGCTGTGTCACTGGGAATTGAATAGTCCACAGAACTAAAGATTAGCAAATATTACTAACTGTAGCCAGAGAAATGCCATTTAACATGGGATGGGTGAAAGCTCACAGTAAAGACAATGAATCAGCTGGAAACTAGAACAAAGTAGATGAATTAACCAAAGTTTGGGAAATAAAATCAGAAGATGTATCAGGTTTTGAATAGTACTGACTAGGGGAATGGTTATATCAAAAATCAGGACATAGAAGCTGAAAGCACAAAGTTAAGGCTGGCCTCTAAACAGGAAAATCTGTTAAACCATCCTTACAGAATGCCCCAAATGAAAATGAAATTGCAAACAGACAGTCTTGCTAAATTACCACTTCTACACATCAAGGAAGGTCAAACTTTATGGTCCAGATGGCAAATTGATTACACTGGGCCATTAAAACCCTCTGCAGGATATCGATAGTCACCAGCTTGCTCATGGCAGCTGAGTGCCAAAAAGCTAATGAAGAAATGGACAAAATACAGTATGAGGACAAACATTTGGTTCTCAAATCTACCTACCCCCAGTGTCATGGAAAGTCATAAGGTTCACACTTCTCATGTAAGTAGGTGCAAAAGTGGCCAATTCAGGAAGAAATCCGATGGACATTTGTGGCAGGTTGAGCCTCCTTGAGGGGAAGCTGGCAAAAACCAAGACTTGCCAGGGTGGTTCAATGCCTCACAGCTACATCTCATGGTGATTAACTGACACCTGAGACTCTAGACCCTTAGCCTGTTTTCATCATGGGCTTACCCCCTGAACCAATTAGAATCACCACAGCGCACCTTCAACCAGGGTATAAATAGAGCCCTACCAAAGACCAGTTGAGATGTCTCTTTGCAGAGCAAGAGGCCTGGCAGTCAGACCCTCTCCTTGGATATATGGTATGCCATCCAAGGATACTTTCACAGGTTGAGTGAGTGTTTGTGGATGGAGTGAGCCTCACCCCCCCCTTTCCGGTGAGTGATACCTCTGGGTACTCCTGTGTGGGAGGTTTTCCCTTTATAAGTCCACAGATATTTTGGTTCTTTCTAGAAAGAATATTCCTTAAAGTTTAGGAATTAGTTGTGTAGCGGTTATATTCCCATTGAACATTTTAATTTTATTTTGTCAGAAGGAGTGCTGGGCAATTTTGGTTGCAATAAATCCACATTTTTTGATAGGTGCTGCCGCTTGTTTTGTGGGTGCCTCCGTGACAATATTTCACAGCCTCTATTTTCCTCAGTCAAATAAGACAATATATAGAGCCAACAACCTGTTAAAAAAGAGCCTAAAGCCACGAAGCCCTGCGTGACACTCAACTTTCAAAATTATTCATCAACTGAATGTCTTCCCACAGGAAGACCTATAACACGAGAGCTTTTCACAAAATTTGAGCTTAGCACTCCACCTTCTGGCAAAGGAAACATCCAACAACATTACAGGTAGAACAACCCGTAATGGTCAATCTACCCTCCTTTAGCACAATGCCAATGTCTGCAGCTAAACCGCGTGGCACACTTGCCTGGGATGATATGGATAGCAATGGTGCAAAGCATGGAATCAGTGAGCGGTGGATTTTTCCTTCTTTCCAAAGAGGGTAACCTGTCTGGAAAACCCCACTGAGACCACTCTACCTCTTTGTCTTACAGGACCTCCTCCAAAATGAAAGTGCTGTTAAAGATTGTGACAATACTCTCTTCCTCGTGGACATTGAGCTGTCTCAACTTAGCTATTAATCACGGAGTCATCCATGAGAGTGTCAATGCAAACAAGCAACTTGTTTTGTCATCAGCATATAACGGCATAAACACGACTTGCAAAGCACAGCCACCTATTACTGAAGAATGTGTAGAGAGCAAGACTGCAGTAATTCTTACCTTATAAAAAAAGGTTGTAATGAGAATCATTGCTCAGAGACATTCTGATACTAAAATATCATGTATATGGATTAATCTAGAGGGACGCAGCACAATATTAGGAACAGCACCTCTCAAAATGGCTAAACACATCACAATTACACCCATTCATGTTTTAAATACTTCCCAGTTTTATTGAGGAGCCTCATTAAAAGACACTTGGAACGGCCTTGGTCTCAGGCTCATGTTAAATACACTGGAAGCATGGGAACACACTCTGATAAGAAAAATCTATGTCTTACTGTGCATGCATGAAACCAAAGTATTCTCAGAAAATGAGTGGAGCTGTGATGAAGAGAAAGCTTATGGCAAACTCTGCTGACCTTGGGGAAAGGTAGGGGAAGAAATTAAATTAGGCTGTTGAATGATCAATGGGTCTGCCCATGAGAAGACATATGACATTCCTGTCTGCAATGTTACATCACTCCACTATCACATGGGGATACAAAAATTTGTGCGTACCGAAAGACATCAGATTGCTGGCAAAATTTCACTTTAGTACAGCCTGTTCTTGTACTTTGCCAATGGGCTGCCATAAAGTAGAATCATTATTTGATTTTATAATGACAATATTAGGCTTATCACAAAGACAACATTCCCTACAACTCCTTATTTAACATCCACAGTGATTACAAGAGAGAAAAAAACCCCTAACCTCACAAATTTTTGAAACGGGACCATGTGTGATCAAAATTACAGGTCAAAACCTAATATTGTTTAACCCATTATGGTAATTTAAATGAGTAAAACTATCATTGCAGGTTAACATCTCTGCAAGTAAACCTACCTTCTAACCATTCCTGAATATATCTTATACAGGTCAGTGAGCATGGTTGCATAGACGTACCCTCATCTCTCCAGAACAATGAAGAAGACATGTGTCAGGCATCCTAGGAACAGGATTAGGAGTATTAATTAGTGCAAACGCTAGAGTTTTAGCAAACAAAATGAATTCAGCAACAAGTAATTTATACAAATTAGAATGTCCCGTACAATCTTCCTGCTTGGCATTGGGAACTAACCTATGGCTTTTATCTGATGTGTTAACTCAGTGGGAAAGAATTTATGAAAAGGAGTGCCAACTAATTGTGAATGGACTAGGTGCAACCCAAACTAATGTCTCTCCTGCTCTTAGCTGTGTCCAAGCTCACATGTGGATACAGTCTACTGTGGCCACAATTATAAGAGAAGGTGATAGAGGCACCTTTCCTATAGAAATTTGGAAAAGTAATGTGGGATAATGCAATTAAATTTGAAAGAAAACACCAAGCTTGGTGGCACCTCATTAATTTCATTTATAACCCAAGTGACAGTAAAAGCACCGCTTTTGTTTCAACAATATGCCATGCTTCAGCAAAATTTTTTTATTTTAAGATACGTCCCAGTGAAACCCTTGAAACTGTGCTAGTACAGATTGGAAAGGGAAGTGTCTGTATGAGAGCCCTGCATGATTTTATATTTACAGATAACACCACTATAAAGAAAAACAATCACTCAAAAATCTGTATTTGTAATTTTACCCAAATTATAGGATGTAACTTCAACTATTCAGTTCCTATCACAACCTACCAACTGCTACAGCCAAACTACACTTTGTATCAAGATTTATTGCCTAACTCCATCAGAATGGGCCTCACTTTGGTGAGAAAACTGTTGCAACATGATGACTTGGAACAAATGAGGGACAATGAACAAAAGACCCCGATTGCTGTCCATCACTATGCAGTGGAGATAAACTGTATCCTAGAAAGAGTGAAAAAATATGGAGAACACCATTGCTGGGAAACCTTTTTTGGATGGTCTCCAACAACAGCTGGAATGCTAAACCTGATGTTACACCCCATCATGATCCTATGAGCTCTTACTGTACTACATTTGTTATTGAACGTTGTTCTATGTACAAAGTCTGGAGAATGGCCAAACAAATGTTAACACAAAAACCTTCCTGTACATATAACGTTGTTTAATCCTATTTACTATAATGACGCACGTGCTTCTTCAATAGTTACAGAGTTTACAGAGGTTAACCTAACACAAATTGTCTCTCTAATTATGATTAAAAGGCAGCATTGCCTATTTATAGGCACAGAGGCAAGAGGTGACCACACCACCACTATGTGAAGAAGATGAATGGACTTTGGTCATGGGGTGGAAGGTGGTGGTGCAGACTTCCCCTCCCTTGGGCTGCATTGTGATGTCAGCACCAACCACCGTGTTCTTCTTTAATTACAAAACGTAATGGGCTGAGACAACTGGGTGCTTTATGACCTTGATCAATGAGGCAGCGAGCCAAAGCACTCCAGTACCTTCCTGTGCTGGGTACAAGTACAGGGAGCTGGGATGATTAGTTACTCCCTAACTGTACCTGCAACTCCTAGTTGCCTGGGATACGTACTGAAAATCCTCCTGCCTAGATCATAGCCCACTTTGAAGGGTGCCAAGACTGCTTGACAAGAATAATGGCCACACTGAAAAAGAAGTACTGATCAAAGTCAATCATCTTGTGACTCTATAGACATTGGTACTAAGTGAGGCCCCTTGGAGCTCTCAGGGATCACAGTGGGCTCTGTCTCGGTATCTCCCTCTGAGCTGGGACACCTCTCAGGACAGACTGTGAATGTCTACTGGTAAAGCAGACATTGGGAAAGACCATCTGCCAGCAAAGGCTGATGAAAAGGAAGACCATCTGCTTGTAAAAACCAACGAAGGGAGGCATGAGTGATTGACTATAGCTGGACTTTATAAAGTCTGAAAGATCATTTGGTACCAAAATATACTACAATCTGCAGAAAAGAAACATTTTAATCATAGGTATCTATCTGTATATCTCTGTGTGTGTGTTTGTGTGCGATTTGCTTAGAGAGCTTTGTTGAATCCTTATCTAAATTACTGCATTGATTATAACCAATTATTGACTGATTACCCATCAGATAAAATAATCCAGCCTGATCTTATGTTTTAGCATAACAGTTTTAATGAATTCTAAACTACTGCTACCTTAAACTTATATATGACCCACAATGCCACGTTAAATCACTGTCATTGAAATCCCCGTACCCAAATTCTCTCAGACATAAAACATTGACCTAGTCTGGGACTAAGGTTGGATCCAGCCACACCTAAACTCCCCACTGAGAAGTTTAGAGAGCCAGGGGATCTGTACCGAACCCTGTGACTCAACAGGAGTGCCTTCCTTACATCTTTCATTCCCAGTCTTTCTGCAAAATCATTGCAGCCCAACCCCAAGACGATTTCCCTTTGTATATTTCTCCTACATAGTAATAGAGTGAACAAACTTTAGTGGGTCGTGTTTTCACACATTCATATTAAAATCACTTTTGCTGATGTCTTTGATGGTGATTCTTTACGTGACTTAAAACACTCACCTGCGATATAATCATCATGTAGTTTCATAAACACTATCTTTAATATGACTGAAAATGTTTGCATGAGTTGCAGGATGACTGTGAAAAACGGTCACTGAAACATATTGCTTTGGGTTCTGTATGATGTGTGGGGTTTTTTTTCTTATCAACAGCTTCTTGTTATTCTGTTCATCTTTAAAAAACTTCTGAGTAATCTAGAAGTACTTAATAAGTCTGGTGGGTTTTTTCTCATCAGGAGGGCTTGATTGGCTAACGTTCTTATATCATCATACATCGTCAGACATTATTGGTGAAATGTATTAAGTAACCTAATTTTCATTCTAGTTAAGAAACCCAATTAAAGAACCTTAGTTTTGTTTACTTAAAATTCATTGCAATGTACATACTTAACATTTCTGTAAATATTAACAGATAGTTAAGACTGTTTGTCTTATTATACAGGTTATATTTACCTGGTGCTGTTGTGGTTTGGGTTTTTTTTATTATTATTTTCATTTGTGTCCTTAGAATTTGTGTTTTCAGGACCTACATTTCTTCCATTTAAAAAAAATTATTACTGTTTACACAGATTTTAGATGTTGGCTGAAAACTTTAGTTATTAGATTTCTTTCAAATTGGTCTAACCTTTAAAAAAGTAGTAAGCAACTTGATGTTTGTCACTTTTACAATTAGTTTCAATATTTGAAATATGTTTTTCTTTACTACATCAGGTATTGATATTGATTTTAATATCTGCAACTATTTCTGAGTCCCCTAAAACTCCTTAAAGAAAGAATAAAGTTGTATTCCACTTAGATCATTGTTTTAAATGTGTTTGAAGTTACTTTGAAGATATTCAAAGCACTGTGCCCTGAATTCTGTAGTTTAAGATCGTCCATAAAACAGAACAGTTCTTCAAGCCTGTGATCACAGGAAGAGATAATATCAAAACACAGATTCCGTTACACTCGTATTCTTTGAATATTTGTTGGTAATTAATAGATTTGGGAAGTAGTTCAGCATATCCTCTGGAAAAATACAAATAATATTTTATATGGGAACTTTACCCTAACATTGAACTAACAGCTTTAAATCTCAGTTCCCATTCCACACAAATAAGTTGGAATTTTGTTCCTTTTTCATTCAGACGGAAGTGCTCACTGTGACTGCTCCTCAGAGGGCCAGATTTGCCATCTAATACTTACACGTAACTGCTGTTCATGCTAATGGAAACTGTGGACAAGTCTCAGAGTTTGGCGCAGAGTTAAGCAATGGAAAAGTTCTTTTACTTTGTGCACAGAATTCTGAAAGATAATATGCTTGTATCTTCAGAAAATCTGTACCCATAACAGAAGGGACGTATGGTGTGAGTGAATCAGTTCTCCATGCTGCTTCTTCAATTTATTTGGCAGAGAGACCGTTCCTAGGAATGACAGTGTAACTCATGGTCACCCTCCTGCTGTGCTTTATAGATCTGGAGCTGATCAGCAACCAATATATTGAAATAAACCAATAATTTAATTAGTAATAACTCATCCAAAATCCCATCATTACCTACCAGCCTGGGACAACAGGTTTCATGGCCTCTACTATGGACCAAGGCCTGTTAAAGAAATGAACTTATGGATTTTGAGTTATGCAATTTTTTATTTATTCATAGAGGGGGTAAATGTGAGCTACAGCTCAAGTTCAGACCCCTTCAATTTTCAGAAATTCAAGTCAAGACCCTGGGAACTCATGTGCTGTGTGTGAGCACGTGTGCATGCTCAAATGAAATTCCAAGCACGGTTTTTCTTTGCTTCTGAGTAACCTCCATGTGCAAATTTTACTGATACATCATACATTTTGTTGAACAGACACATTGTCAAGGTTTAGCTTCAATCCACCAGACCTACAACAGACACTCTCTGTTAACCCCTCTTCCACCCCCCAAATAGAGGAAGAGAAAGAGGAGAAGGGAGAGAGACTGATGGCCCCCTCCTCCCAAACGGGAGAGGAAGAGAATGAGAGAGCGGCTTCCGGATTAGAGAAAAAAACTAAAACAGCTTTAATGAAGATGATGATAAAATGGAATATATACAAACACATATAAAAGCAGTATTGAACGCAACCTCCCCCTGATGGCAATTATGTCACCATCACCACTGAGGCTGTGCAGGCACTGGCAAAGTCCCAGACTGGGCTCAGCAGCAGACAGGAACCGGGCTCAGGAGCTGGGTTCAGGAACTTGCAAGTCGGGATCAAAAGCAGGACTGAGAAGAAAGAAGGCCAAAGGGAAGGGAAGGGTCTCAAGGCAGATAGGAAGCAAAGGCCAGAGAAGGGCCAACAGGAAGGGAAAAAGGGTTGATGTCCTCGTGTTCCCCCAGCTTTTTACTGAATATGACATATCTGGGATGGAATACCT
>JAVSBS010002597.1:0-19699 GCA_033124195.1 Coracias cyanogaster | reverse complement strand
CTAAACAGGTTGAAGTCTGCCCTTCGGAAGTCCATGGTAATAGTCTTGCTGCTCCCCCTCCTTACTTGGGCAAGAATCTATACTATATCTTTTCATAGTCGCTAAGCCCAAGACAGCCTTCGACCACCACATCACCCACCAGTCCCTCTCTGTTCGTAAGCAACAAGCCCAGCAAGGCACCTCCCCTGGTGGGATCACTTACCAGCTGAGTCAGGAAGTGATCTTCCACACAGTCCAGGAACCTCCTGGACTGTTTCCTGTCTGCTGTGTTATATTTCCATCAGATGTCTGGCAAGTTGAGGTCCACCACAAGAACAAGGGCTTGTGATTTGGAGGCTTCTGCCAGTTGTCTATAGAGCAATTCATCAACCTTTTCATCCTGGTTGGGTGGTCTATAACAGGCTCCCAACAGGATATCTGCCTCATTGGCCTTCCTCAACTTTACCCAACTTTACCGCTCCATCACACTTGTTGACTTCCATGCAATCAAAACATTCGCTAATATAGAGAGCCACCCCACTGTCCTTTCTATCTTGCCTATTCTGTTTGTAGAGCTTATAGCCATCCATTACAGAACTCCACTCATGAGTCGTCCCACCATGTTTCTGTAACGACGACTACGTCATGGCAGTTGTGGTGCACAATGGCTTGCATCTCCTCCTGTTTGTTGCCCATGCTGCGTGTGTTGGTGTAGATGCACTTGAGCTAAAGAATGGCATTTAAAAACACAGTTTTGTATATTAGAATATCTAATAACATATTAGAGGAAGCACTGTGTAACCCTGTAAAACGGCTGCTTCCTCAGCCACCTTTTCTTCTGTCTTCCATATTCAACTTGTCAACTATCTTCCTTTAGTAGTGCTGCTAGATATCCTATCAGATGTGTATTCTTCTGATGAAAAGCCTTCAAAAGCATGTTTAAAATTCGTTTAGATTTTTGGATGCCAGAGCACAAGAAAAATGTGTGATAAAAATCCTTTAGTTTACATCATGTTTCTGAAAAGGTAAAATTGTACTTAGTAGGAGCACTGCTGAAAAATGCTGGTAACTTGAGAAATCAGTAGCTCCTTGTGTTTTCTTTTCATGTCAGGTGTTTTTCCTTGAGTATATGATCAACTACTGTCTGCCTTACAATGTATTCAGTATTATGTACTATGGTACTAGAAATGACAGTACAGTTATTTGCCATGAGAGTTTGAATCCTAAGGAAACAATTTTGCAGTCTGCAGTGTGAACAGGAAATGACAGATGCACAGGGTGGGTTTGCTTTACTCTTCCATTTTATAATGTTTAAAGTGTCTATTTAAAAAAAAAAAAAGGAATATAAATTTGAGGAATGACCATGCAGCAGCCCAGGCAGAGTGCAAAAGACAGCATGCAAGAAATATTTAGGGACTGTTGACTTGTGATGCCATTCTTGAGATGAGCTGTAAGGATTGATTGTATAACTGTATGCTTCACTCCCTGCCCCATTTTTTATAGTGAGAAAACTTGTTACAGAGTTCTTGTGCTTTAATTTACATGTGCACCAGCCTTTGGCAGGTATTTGCTTAACGTCAAGGTTGTGGAGATGAGCGTTTGGCAATTCCGATACAGCATGAAATCAGGCCTGCAGGAGGAGTTACAAAATCTCTTTCCAGTTAATGGCAATATTTTTTGTTTTCCTGCACAACTAAATACAGTAGTGTCAATACTATTGATAATGGATAAGCTGTATGGTTGAGATACCCACCAGCTTAAAGGCATTAGAGTTGTCACTGATAGCAACAAGTTCATCTGTTACTTATTTAATAGCAATTTACAAGCTTTTTACCTTAAAGTGTTTTGTAATTGTGTTATTATTGTTCCGAAAATAAAGCAAAATGAAAACAACACTGGATAATGTGCTACCTGAAGACACATTATGAGCTTTGACTATTGAAACTTTTTCTATTTCCCTTTGTAGTTGAAATGTCTACAGCTTTCAGGCAAACTAGGTGTAGAAACTTGATTTGTAACTAATGTATTGATTTTCCTTGTTTCTTACATTATTCACTGTGGTTCTATAAATTTTTTGAGATGCAGTTGTTAATACAGAACATCTTCAGTAAAACCTTTGTTTGACCTCATTAACTGACAAACAAGAAAGCTGAACTGAAATAGTTGTGCATAAATCTAAGAGCCACTGCAACATCAGTTCTGTGCTTTAATAAAAGAAAGAAGTGCAGAATTAAGGCAGACTGATTTTTTTTTTTTTTTTAAAAGATATCTTTTAAAATTATTTCCTGTTATGGTGAGGCAGAACCAACAGTCGTATTACAGAATGATACTGAGAAATAGGACCTGATTAATAGGAAACAAAATATGACTGATAATCCATATAGACAAGGAGTTTCAAAGGAACTATCAGAATGATCTGAATGAGTTACATAGGATTTAAATATCACTATGAGAATAGATTTCAGTATTACATCAAGCATTTCCAAAGGTCTGAGTGACAATGAAATTGAGATGTAAGGCAAAACAAAATGTCAGGTTCAACTTGCAAAGTAACAAGGAACAACTATGGCACCCTTGAGAAGCAGTGGGTTCAGTGTCAAATGAATGACACTTCTAGTGAACAACAAACTGGGGAAAAACTATCTAGAAAATAACAGATTTCATTGTGTATCAGAGGATTTTTCTGTGTATCATTATGTAGTGTTCAATGTCCTATCAGCCCAGTGTAGCGCTTGAGATTGACCTCCATCTTAGCCAGGAACAGAAGTCACAGGCTGCTGGAATGCTGTGAAAGGCTGCGTAGCTCTTCTCTCAGGGAGTGGCTGGGCATGGATCTGTCACGTGAACAAAATTTTAGTTCCAGCACACTGAGTGCTGCTGATCATGTGCAGCAGAGTTGTATCCAGCATGTTAAGTGTTGGAAGATACCCGCGAGGTTATTGTGTGATAGGTATACTTTTTTTACTATAAGCAGTGACCAGAAAAGTCCAACCTGTTCTACTTAACTCCGTATAGAACATTTATTTTCCATTGACTAGGCCATCTTTGGAGGGGAATAATATATCTTGTAATTCAGTTGTTCAGGTTGTCAGGTATCTTTCTTTGGGCCAGTGATGTCTGCAGTGCCAGTTGTCATCAGGGCTGTCTAGTTGTTCCTCTGAGTGCGGAGAACAGTGCACAGCACACAAAATAGAGGTTGGATTTAACAGTGGAGGGTGTTGCGTGATATGTTCTAGTCAAATGCTAAATGAAATAATAGGCAGAGTTCATCTGAAGAAAGAAATAATTGCTCTGAATTTTTTTTTTGAACAAAATATTTTTGTCTCTCCCAATAGTGTGTATTTTCAGTTAAAAGTACTTCAAAGGAGATTTTTCTGTTACATTGCTTATGGGGAAAAAAATAAGTTTCCTGACTGACTCAGGAAAAATATTTACCAAAGATCTAATTATATAACCCAAAGAGTAGATTTCATTGTACTTCCAAACAGTGCTGGCTGGTTTGACCTTTCCTGGATTGCACTAAATCCCTTGAGACTTATTTGAAAGTTCTAAGTTGGAGAGTCAGCGTGGTGCCTAAAAGCTCAGTACTTTGTAATTCATGTTGTCTTCTCAACCAAACATGCAAAATCAAGATGTCAGTTTAATCAGAGATAATTATGTATGATAACATACACTGAAAGCTCTTTCTTATTTTAATTAAATAGGTTCTTTGGCATCAGGTGTCACTTAAAAAAGTAATAGTCTCCATAAAAAAAATCATGGCCAATGTGACCAATCTAAACTGTAAACTTCCTCCAGTTAACAGACAATCTCTGTAAAGTACGGTCCAAATTTATGGGTCAGAAAAGCTATGGTGTCTTGGGGATCTGGGGGTAAGTAAAATTTTAAAAGAATATATAGAGAGGGTGTTCTTGAGATTGCATGGTTAGTAACTGCCATATACTATCTATCACACCACTTTCACTCAAGTCCCTTTGAGATATGCCTATGGCTACCAGGTTTTGTCAAAAGAATTTCCCTCAATGCCTCTCTGTTACCAGAACTCCAAACCAAGACTGTTCATGCATTTCACAAATACTGCTAAAACCCAAGCCAAACAAAACAGCCCCAAAAAAACCATCTGGGAGAGATTCACGTTACTAGGGCTTTTGTAGCAAGGCCACCTTGGCAAGCAGTCAGTGGTGTATCAAAAGGCAGCACACAAAGTTTTTCTGCATTAGGCAACTCAGAAGACTGTGGGAGAGATTTTCTGATCTGCTGAACAACTTTCTGATACAGAGGAGCAAATGATGACGTATGGCAAGAGCTGTGGAATTGGAGAAATGTGAAGCTCAAGCTTGTCTTATAATTGTGGCGTATCTGGTTGCCAGGATTGTGGCAGTATGCACACCCAGGGCTGTGCGCCCTGGTTGTTAACTCCCTGGGCAGCGCAGGGACTCCCCAGCGAGGCAGAGATGGAAGTAATGGACTGACTTGAGATGAGGCAAGTGACTGAGCCCAGGCATCTTCACAACTAGGTATTTGACTAATTGTTGGAAGCAGCCTCCAGGTGGGCCTTTTGGACTGTCCTGAAGATCCCCACAGGCAGCTTCTGCAGTGTCTAGACCCATGTCTGTCTTTAAATGTGTTGATTAATAATGTGGGTGGAGGATCTGCACTTTGCAGAGACTACCATAGAGTTCCTGCCGCACAACAGGTCAAGCTGTACGCAGAGTACTTAAATGAGCAGAAACTGTTACTGTAGTTGAGGGCAGTCTTTTGTGTGTGTAGCTAAGACAGGGTAGGATAAGTTTTGTGGGTAGTTTAGGATGATCTGTAGTGATGTATTGCCCATGTGCTGGAGTAGTCGCGAGGACCATCAGCAACCTCTAGAGCCGAGTAAAACAGCACTTTAGGGCATCTCACTCGTGGCGCTGCAGGGCATCAGAAAGGCCTTTGCAAGAACTTTTGCAGTGGAGACTCTCATCACCATCTAGATGCAGCAGCTGAGTGTATTGTTCAAGTGACCTCAGAAGTGATGGTTACCTTTTGTCAAGAACGTTTTTTTAACTGAATTAGTAAACTCTCTTTTGGCAGTTACATCACACAGGGAAAGTAAGAGATCAGCCTAGGGGAGACTTCAGGTGCTCCTGAAGAGTCCAATATCACTTTACCCAGTGAGGACTTACCTGATGAAGTCAGATGGCGCAAGCAATGAGATATGAAGTCCTGGGAGGTACTGGAGCTTACTTAGTGCCCTGTCCCATTTGTTCAACAAAAACATTCATGGCATAGGTTTTGGGATAATGTTTAAGCTGGGTTGATTTAAGCATTACAATTTTTTTCTTTCCAAAATACAATAGCTGTTATGATGAGATCGCATAATTTCCAATGTACACATATAATCAAAGTATCATTCTGACGGTAATTTTGCTGTTTCTTTGCTGTTACCTCTCCAGATAAATTTTTTTATATATCTAGTGGAAAATTCTATTTTATTTTGAAAGTTGCTTAACTTTTCTGTGCTGTGAATGTGCTTTGCTAAGTTCAAGCACGTTTCAACAGTGATAAAGTGGAAACCCCTTTGTTTATTGAGGATGTTCAACTGAATATGAGCAAATTCAGTTCAATAAATCTAAGAAAATTACCCAGATTTCACATTTGATCTGGAAGCTCAGATGCTTCAGAACACACTTGTCTTGCTAGAAGTTGTAAGAGGATTCGCTGTATTGATGCACACATGAAAATAATGACTCAACTGCGTATTTCATTTTACTAGTGCCTTGTGTAGCTCCTCTGGAACTGCAGTGTCAGCCCAAGTATGCTGCCTGTCTTTTGTTAGTTCCCTTGTTTAGCTCTTCACAGCAAAATCTGTGCTTGGTACGACATTTACTATGCTAACAAAATAAAACTTTTATTTAGTAAAACCTCAAAATACAAAAGGTGTGATGGCTTTATCCTTCATGATTGTGAGTAACTGTTATAATGCCCCAGAGTGCCTGAGTCACTGTGTATGTGTGAAGAGTCTCTTCGCATTCATTACATTGCTCATGCATGTGAAGATCCTTGACTGAGTAGTATCAGAATGTGTGTCCTCACTTGATAGACACATCCATGGGAGTTAGCATGGCAGCTGTCTGAATAAAACCTTGAGGATAGTACATGCTCAGAGTAATCACCCTGGAAACATTAGTTTGCATTTGAGGTTTGCTTCTGGAGTTCAAATACCAGCACAACTGTAAAATATCTCTAGCCTTCTACTGGCAAAATGTATGATCTCAGTTTTCCTGGACTTATATCTGCTCAAAGTACATCACCTCTGAGAAGCAATTTGAGTGGCCTCAGATAGACCAAGAAATACTATACCACTAGGTGGTTATGGAAGTGTGACGCCCTCTAAGCTGCAGTTCTTTTCAATTGTTTCAGTTGTTTACTTCACATCTGAATAGGGTCATCTGTCCAAGTTTTGAGTTTTGTACAATCCTCTTTGACCACAAGGTAGCAGTGGTATATTTTTTAGCATTGGCTCCTCTCTATTTCACAAAACACTTTTGATTTCATTTTTCCCTTCTATAGTAGCATGTTTTTTCACACAAAGTATGAGAGTAAATTCTTACATCTTCAACTGTGTGCTGTTGTTTATCATGAGAAAAGTGAGCTGGGAGCTGAGGTAGCACATGATCCTGAAAATAAATTCCTGTGGCTACGTTGAGCATTGAGGGTAGGCTAAATCACAGAATCACGGAGGGGTAGGGGTTGGAAGGGACCTGTGTAGATCAGCTAGTCCAGCCCCCCTGCTAGAGCGGGATCCTAGAGTAGATCACACAGGAATACGTCCAGACGAGTTTTAAATGTCTCCAGAGACTGAGATTCCACAACCTCTCTGGGCAGCTTGTTCCAGTGCTGTGTTACCTTCACAGTAAAGAAGTGTTTCCTTATGTTTAGGTTGAACCTCCTGTTTACCAGTTTGTGGCCATTGTCCCTTGTCCTATCACTGGACGCTACTGAGAAGAGACACTACTGAGAAATGAAGGAGCATAACTGTAGTTTCCAGCCTAAGTATGTCTTGCTGAGCAAAGCACACTTTACATGCTTTACAGCATCATCTAAAATGAGATTAACAAAGCATATCACTAAGAGGAATACTTGCTCTTAAGTATCGTTGCTAACTTATTTCCTTGATAGCATTTGGAAAACAACAAGCTTCTTGGCCAGCAAGTATGTTATAGAATCATTTAGGTTGGAAAAGACCTCTAGGTTCATCAAGTCCCACCTTCATCCCAACATCTTCCTGACCCCTAGACCATGTCCTGAAGCACCACATCTACTTTTTTGAACATCTCCAGGGATGGTGACACCACCACCTCTTTGGGCAGCCTGTTCTTACCTCAGTGCAAGTTGTGCTACTTGCTGAGAATACAAGAATAGTATCTGCAGATTTTTAAAAAAAACCAGGGTCCTGAGGTTTTTGTGCAGTATTCAATCCATAGTATTCCCAGGAAACTTCTTTAAAAAACTAATCTTTGTAATAGAAAAAGCTGGTGTTGGGTAAATATCAATAACCTGAGAGAAAACTGGAGTCTGTAGTATTATTTGCTTTCCATTGTAAACATCCTTGAGTAGTAGCTTAAAATTAATAATAATTTCGTTTTCTCCTGTGTATTAATGTACACTTCATTTCCATGCTGGCAGTACATGGGACCATATAATAAATAGAATATAAATATAATCTTGTTTTGCTTTGTATTTGTTTCAGGACTTAATAGAATGGAGATATGTGGTTAGAGTGATAACATTTTCAAAAAAAATTATCTGCAGATGATTAATTTTACTACTAGAGCAATCTCTTATTCTTAGTACAGTTCACCTAATGGGAGCAGCTTTTATAATGGATCAGATGACCAGTTGAGTTAATTCTGTGATTTTACATGTTCAGAGTATCGCAAAGCAGATTAAGAAGTAAAAGTATTAAATATTCTATCTGTAAAACCATTGCAAGGTTTATTAAGATCATGAATAGAACTTCAAAAGATGTCATAGGTTCAGAAGTTAAAATTTTAATTTTGGCTTAGTCTCTTTGAAAACGAGGGCTTTTGAAAAAGTTGGAAAAATGTATTGAGCCACAAGGTTTTCAAAAGCTGTTCACATTTGCACTTGAGCAGTATTCTGAACACCAGAAACATTTAAATGCTGCTCCAAAATGCCTTAAAATTGTAAACTCTTGTAATATGTTTATGAAGACAATTTACCTGCATTGATTTGTTGAATATTCAGCATAAGGAAATCCTTTGTCATTTTGCTTAGCCTGCATAATAATGGTTTTTGCTTGCCTGCTATGAGCTTTAAACTAATTATAAAAGGATAAAGCTTTATTGGTAATCTATATCTTTCACAGAGTTGTGTTGATTTTACCTGAACAACAGTGACAAAAAGGATGTTAGCTTCACTGAACCAAACATTTGGAATTAAATCAGAGGTTTGGGGAAGAGAGTAACACTAATGAGGTGAATAGTATGGATTACAGGTCTACATTTTGTCCAATTAAGTTCAGAGTCTTTATATTTGGATAAAACAATGCTTGGGTAGATAATGGCTAATAATTGTAAATCATATGTGAAATATTGTTTTGATGGAATACATTAGCAAAATGTTCATTCAAATTGTTAAGTAAGTTAGGATTTCGCTGTCTGTGCTACACCTGTTAGCAGCCTGTGTACTGACACGTGGAAAGGTGTGCTATTTGTTCTCCTCCTTCTGGAATGTGGCTGCAGTACAGTTCCTCAGAATGTGCAAGAGCTCAGTCCAGGTGACACAGTTCAGCTTTTAACTCTGTATGTACAGGGTATACAGCGAGACTTTTCTTTGGTCCTTTGGTTCTTGGGCTGGAGAACCTGTAAAGATCATCTGGCAAAGTTGGAGTGGTTCAGCCTGGAGAATAGAAGAGAAGGCTCTGGGAAGACCTTACTGTGGCCTTTCAGTACTTAAAGGGGGCCTCCAAGAAAGCTGGAGAGGCACTGTTTTATCAGATATTATAGTGATAGGACTATGGGTAATGGCTTTAAACAGGAAGAGGGTAGATTAGACTAGATATTAGAAAGAAATTCTTCCCTATGAGGGTGGTGAGGCAGAAGAACAGGTTGTCCAGGGAGGTTGTGGATGCCCCTTCCCTGGATGTGTTCAAGACCATGTTGGATAGGGCTTTGAGCAACCTGGCCTAGTGGGAGGTGTCCCTGCTCATGGCAGGGGAATTGGAACTAGATGATATTTAAGGTCCCTTCCAATCCAAACCATTCTATACTGTAATGAGCCTCTGGTGTTAGGAATGTTTTATCTGCTTTTAGCTGGGAAACCTTTGATGACACCCACATGAGGTGCTTCTGAACATATGATCTTTTGTGTTCCATATAGTGTAGCATGGCCCACCATATATTCAAGACCTGAAAATGAGGGGAGCCGCAAACCAGAGACACCTGTGGTTTGAGAAGTGAGGGCAAATTCTACTTGCCATGTTTTTCACAATGCTTTTTTTTCTAAAACTCACTGGAAGCTAGTGGCTCCATTAACTAATTTCAATATGGCAATTTGTGATGGTGATCTGTGGCAAAATAAATTGCTGAGATTGCCAAAGCCACAGACTTTTTGACTGAGGCATCCAAACTGTATCTCAGAAGAAGCTCTTCCATTATGAGATTTTAATTGGCTCATTCCAGCAAATGAAAATGAAGTAATTCATACATCAGTAGAGGCCTGGATTATTAGGCATTGCTATCAAACTGACTTGATCAGCAGACAAAGCTTAATTAAAATGCAGTCTGCTTTTTTTTTCTCCCCAGAAAATAGCAACTATATTACAAACATGACTTAATAAGGAAGGAGTGTACAGCATGTGCATCTCTCCAGCATGAGAACTGCTAGTCCCTTGCATCTCTCACCTCTTTCTCTATCTGTGCTTCTCCCTCCGAAGCTCCTCCTTTATTGCATCTTTTAAGGTGTCTCTGGACAGCTGGCTGTCTTAGTAGCACAGTGTGTCCTTTCCTGTGTAAAGGGCGGGACTGCTGTGTTCAGTGGAGAAACTTAACGATGATTGCTGCGGGTGTGCAGTACCGGAGCAGAAGCCATTAGTAAAGGGAAGGAGTCTTTTCTTTGGCTGTTGCCATGCTGCTGATAAAATGTTTAACTATTAGAAGTAAAGCGAGGTGAGCACATCATTCCTTCTAGCAAATCTGTGATGTGAGTACAGAGAAGTTTGGATGCCCCCTCCTTGGAAGCGTTCAAGACCAGGCTGAACGGAGCTTTGAGCAACCTGATGTAGTGGAAGGTGTCTCTGCCCATGGCAGGGGCATTGCAACTAGGTGATATTTAAGGTTCCTTCCAACCCAAACCGTTCTATGATTTGTTGTACATTAACTCGCTGCATGAAAAGACTGATCTCTAATTTGTTTCTAACAGTAACAGCCATATGAGAAAACTATTTGTGACAAATGCTTATCTCCTAGATAGGTTACTTCTTAGAGATGCTGATTCCCCCTCCTACCTTCATCATCTGTGCAAAAAAATGCCACAAGATACCTCTCATTTTAATGGACTTGCTGAAGTAAGGAGTAAAGTTTATGCAAGTGTGTATGGTGGCATGGATGATTGGGACTTACATTCAGTTGTTTAAAATTTCTGGGTTTTTTTATTTTGTGGGTAGCTTTTTTTTTTTTTTAATGGGGATAAATTCTTGCAAGGTCCAATGTTCTTTTTAATAACTTAATCTTCTCAAAGCACTTATTCTCATTGCGCACAACTGTTGAAAATAAATATGTAAGCAGGAGGAAACTTATTCAATAGCTAAACTATGTGTGGGCAACATCTGCTGTTCAAGCTACATATATCTTTTTTTTTTTTCATCTGAAAGCCCTGAAATTTTGCACATGTGCTCTCCCAAAGTGCCCTATGACTGAAGGCTTGTGAAAAACGTACAACAAACGCTCTTAGAAGGAAGTTATGGAGTGGTTACAAAAAGAAATGTAGATAACTAGAATCTTAACCATGGAAAATGTATTTTCCAGAACTTCTGATGCTTAATGTAGACCTGAATAATTTTCCAATTTTTGTCCTCATGTGAGATATTTTGAGACATCCCTTAAGAATATTCTTAATTGAATTTGCATGTGTACTTATGGCAGTATTATGATGTGCTATTTCTCTTGTTATCTTGAGAATTCTAATATAAGGGAGCACTTACTTCAATTGCAAAATCAACATGGAGAAGTAGTATTGTTTAAGAAAACCTTTCCAAAATAATAAGGTAATAGAAAAAAACACCACACGTTGCTTTACATCTGAAAGATGCTTAAGTTTTCTAAAATAACAATGATAAAATTCTACACAAACCTAATTTGAGCAGTTTCATAGAAATAGAGAGGCAACTTCAAGCAGTACTACTTTCCTTGAAGAAGCTGGTCTGGTCTACCCAAGATAGAAGAGAGATTTCAGCTATTGTGCTATCTAGTGGAAATCCTTGATTATTTTCTGTTGCCAATTAGAATGGAATTAACAATAAAATAGACTGAAGTTTATATTACTTTAGGGGGTTTGGATTGTGGAATTTTCCTTTTTTTTGTTAATGGGAGGATGCGAGTTAAAATTTCATGCATAAGATTATGTTTATAGAAATCTACTTTCTTACATTGCAAATGTTTGCCTGAAGGAATCTGGATTTGTTTTCAGCTACACACAATATAATCATGAAAATATAATCAAGAGTTAATGAATGTGGAACATATTAAAGAGATCAAAGAACAGTGTGTTGAAATGAATTTTTCGGATTTTTTTTTCTGTTTTCTTGGCTGATTATTTGTGAAGGTAGTTAACACACAAAGGATGAACCATTGCATAATTAATTTATAACTGTAATACTGCATATACCCTAAATAGAACTGTAAAATTAGAATATTAATATATGCAGTGGTGATTATGTCAAATTCTTTTTTTGCCCAAACCATGTAATTATTTAGTGCAATACTTAGCTGTGAGTAACACTATGAAAGGAAAATAGAATATCTGAGCGATTTAAACTGTTTACAAATATATGCCTGTGATTTTTTTGTATTAAGTTGAGATGATATTAGGAAGCCTATTTAAGTCTTGGTAAATTCCTTTTTTTTTTTTTTTTTTTTTTGTTCCAGTGATAGCATGTCATGATGGTAAAAAAAAGATGTGGTTTGTTTGGTGTTTTGTTTTTTGCTTTTTAGATAGTATTGGAGTCTTACAATTTTCAGGTTCCTATATCCAGCTTTCAGTTACTGCAGTTTAAATGCCCCTGTAAATTATTGGTAATTATTTCTGTAAAGATAAAACAAAGTGAAAACAAGAAGGCAATGCATGAATTTTTTCTGAGTGCAGCTCAGGATACGAAGCAAGATGGGTGTAGGGAAGAGCGTGTGCCCCACTGGAGTTACAGGGAGCTTTGATTCTTGCGGATAAAAGCAAGTCACGTATAATAGTAGGAAGTTTAAAAAAATATGTTAAGTGTAAATTTTTCAGAAGTGTCTAAGTAACTTGGCATTCTCTGTTCCATGTTCAAAGAGAAGTGGACCAATATCCAGTTCTTGTGAGGGCAAAGCTTGAAAAAATAGGGAAAGAAGGCTCAGGCGACTGAAAGTAGCTTTGAAAGAACAACATGCTTAAATTAAAACAGTGGGGGCTGAAAGGAAGGGACTAAGCACGGCTTACAGTTCTTTTATGGTTTGTTTGGGTTTGTTTTTATTTTTATTTTGGGACTATAAAACCACATTTTTCTGTCACCTTCGTTATGCCAAGCACCATGCGCCTGCCACAGAAGAGCTGCAACATTTCCATCTTTCTTTACTTCTACGTTAGTGAGGAGAGAGGTGCAGTTTTAGAGAGTGGAATATTTCAAATGTAGGTAAGCAACTCTCTGGTTTCTTCCTAGACGTAACAGCACAGATAGGGCTTCTCTGGGTCCCCCGTTTCTTACCTTCTGTGACTTGTGTGGTCATCAATGTGCCCATCTGCCACAGCCACGTGCGTTAAGGTCCCCCATAACTTTGCTTACCGAGGTCCTCAGTGAGCAATGAATAGTAGGTAGTGTGGGATTGTGAGTTAAGGCCAAAGACAAGAAATAAAGTATAGCAGGAAACATAGGAGTGCATTCTAAAGGCATTTATGTTAAAAAATTGCAGTGGCTTAACAAGAAAGAGTTACAACAGTCACAAATTTTCAATCAATTTAAGATTTTCTGGTTTTATATACACAAGTCTTAAGTAAGCTGCAGTAGTACTGGGCTAGTATGTAGTAGCTGGTATGTATTTGTCTTGAAATAAATGCCAAAACCACTAAATAAATGTGGTATTCTTAAAAAACCAAATTGGAATCTGTACTCAAAACCAGCAGCTTTGCTAAGGCAACATGTTTTGAGTCGCTCCATCTCTACAGATTATACTTTAGTGGCAACTTTGCTCACCAGTCCTACAGTGTCTCAGCTTCTGAACTTCCCAGCACTGGTTTTACCAAGGGGTTTCTGTCATGTTCTTCAGAATCCAATTAACCTGATGAAGTTACCTTGAAAGAGGACTCCCAGACTGCTAAGCAAAGCTTGAATTAATTGTACGACCTGTCTAATTAGATAGCATCATTTCTATTTTGACTTCCGTTCTCAAGTATTTGCAATGTAAATGTTCTAAATTGCTCTCTATACATCACATCATAAATATTCAGATCATCATTTGACACCTATTGCTAGTTTATACTCTACAAAATGATTGTAAAGTGCTGAAGCATTTTTCTCATCCCAGTGGAAGACAAAACAAAAAATACCATAACTTTTTTTTTTCAAAAAGGTGTGAAAGAAAAGACTCTGAGGATTTTCAACAAAATCTAATTAATTCTAGTGTCTGTAATGTTGCAAAATGCACTGTATAAGTCTTTCTTTAGCAAATGAGGTTTTATTTTTGATGTGTAAATATGATGCATGCAAATTATCTCTCCAATAGTAATTAATTACTCTGGGATGTTCTTAACATTTAAATACTAAATTATGAAATAGCTCAGAGCATAAGGGAAAATTTGCCATACTTTTGCATATAGCTCTGGTCTTGTGAGCTTCACTAGAACTATTGTTCAAGGACTACGATGATTATAAAATGTGAATGCCAATGCAAATGACATGCTTTCATTGTCTAAAGGAGAGATTCCTGTTGTCAATAGCTTGAGAGCTGGTTACTCTACAGTTCCTACTCATGGGAGAAGGATGAGAGAGCAGTCTCCAGCTGAAGTTCGTTATAATGATGAGTTGAAGAAAGTAATTGAAGTACCACCTAGAAATCAAGAGCTTTGCAGTGAACAGAGAGGGGTCCAGCAAAGTTCATACTTGGGAACAGATGCACTTAACTCAGTGAACTGTGTCTTTAATGAAGTTCCCATTTGCCGATGACCTCTCTGCTGGGAGAGGTATGGATCCTCTTCCTGGTCCTTTCATCATTAAGAAGCATATCCTTTTGTTCAGGATTTTGAGGAGTATCGAGCTACTGTTGCAACTGAATGTATGGGATAATTTAGGTATTTGCACATGTAAAAACACACAACACATACATATATCAGTATCAGGAAACTGGAGATTAATGAAGAAAAGGCATATCCAAAGGATAAGAAAGAGAATGTGAAAAAAAAAATCATAGCTTTTCTTGTAGTGGGGGTAAATTGCCTGAAAAGTAACGAGATTCATTTAATCCTTTCAACTTTAAATCCTGATATATAAAACAGGACGTAAACCAGAAAGGTTCAGACAATAAAACAAAGTGATTCCAGAGAGAAAAATTAACTAAATGAGGAATGTTGCTCGTGGGAATTATTAAAGTGAATGTTTCATCATGGGGACTATGTAATTGAGAAGGCAGTGGCATCTTCCTAACATATACCAAATGTTATACTGAACCTATTTCTGTGTTAAAAGGATTCACACCCACATTTGTAGGAATTTTTGAGGATAAAAGTTTGTGAGAGCAGGATGTGTCAGAGGAAGAGATACCCTATTTTGTTTTCTTCCTGTGAAGAGAAAATTGCCTACTCAAACACCTTTAGCAAAGTGAGGTAAATTCATGGAACACCTTTTAAAGAGGGTGATATAATAGGAACAGCAGGAGTTATAATATTAAAATTAGCATTCTAGCATATTATGAAAATATATATGCCTAGTTCTGGAATTATGTATGCAAGCTCACAAAGTTTCCTTATTCTTTCATGAAGTTGAGGATTAAAATTTCAGTATTCAGTTTTGTAAACCTCAAAATATATTTAGTTGAAGATGTTGTTCTATTACTTGCATTTATACTCAATTATTTCCCTCCCTGAAAGGACCAAAATCGGTCCTTTAAATATTAGGCACTCATTTACTGAACATTTACAGTGTAAAATCTGAACAAATTAATTCCTTTTACTGAACCCTACCCTAAATTTCTGAGCTCCGTAATATATTAAGCAGAAAAGATGTTTCATTCTACCTGAGATTTTGTAATATAGCCCTTTATTTTGTTGAGTGAAAGAAAACTTCAGTTTCTGCTTTATTAACTTTACAAATCTCCTTTTGTTCTTATTCATTGTTTGTACCTCAGTTTTTGTTTTTCTTTGATATTTGAAGTGCTGGTTTAGTTTTCATCAAAGTCAAGTGGATATATGACCTGAACTTCAAAAGGGCTGGGAGTCAACTCTTAAACACAGAAAGCATTAAGTAAATGTGTATTTAAAATGCCATACAAATTCCAGCTATTTTCTCTTACTATTGTGAAGACTTTTTCCCTGTGGGTAAATAGTTGTTTATGTAACCTTAATTTAAGCCAGTCAGAATACAGTTTGAGTATTCTATCAGACTTAAAACAAGAATTTACATTTCTTTATCAAAGCTTAATTGTTCATCCAGACACCTAGGATTTTTTGTCTTTTTTTTTTTTTTTTTCAAACTGCAGCTTTATTTAGTCATTCTGCACATGTAGATAAATTTTTGCAATAAAGCATATATGTTCTTTCAAGATTAATTTTTCTTTTGCTCTCACTCTATCAGATCTAAACAGAACATTTAAAAATCACTCTGAACAGGTCTTCAGACCCTAATAACCCTGAAACACTGTCTTCATTTTATATAAAAAATATTATCCCTGTATGCTTCTCCAGCGTACATGTTTCTCAGCTAAGCCAGAGAGATCAAGGAAATCTTTTTGGAGTGAGATTGTGGTGCAGTAATCCATCTCTGTCATTTCCATAGGGCTTCAACATCAACTTTTGATGCAGTATGAATGTTAGCAGGTGAATGATTTTGAGATAGTTTATTTAGGTTTGGGAAAACATGTGATAGAAGCTGCCCTGGACCCTTCCTTGATGATTCATTGTGACTCTCGCTATTTTTAGGACTGGTTTCACAGGGTGAACTTGATTGACACATCGATGTCTGGTCCTGCATAGTTTACAGCTAGTGGGGAGAAAAATCAGAAAATACTTGCAGACTGCAAGACGTCTCACTATGTTAAAGGCTAATTTTGCACTTCTAAATACCAGGAGGTGGTGTGGTAGGCCTGGGTGGCATGGTGGATTGGTCTCTAAACACAGGCCTGCTCCATGTTTGTACAACAACAAATTTGAGAGAGAGACTTTGGTAACTTCTTCCAAAAAGGGCATGATATAGTGCCCCAGAACCCATGTGCTGGACACAAGAATGTCTGAAGTTTCACACCTATGTGCAGATGAATGCACAATAGTTTGTCATTGAGCCCTGCTTCTGTATTCATGTCATCCTTCATCTGCGTGATTAAACCAATAATCTGATACTCAGGAATTGTTTATGTTGTAGGTGAAAATCCCGTGTTCATAACCAACATTGAGCATATCTAAGAGTTTGATGGCTAACCCTTGCTCCTAAATGTCATTGGCTTTATGATACTCCAGCTGGAGCACTTGTAATACTATGGGTGGCTGTAGAAGTGATCTTCAGTGATTTTTTTTTTCCACTTCTTCATACTATCAGCTTAGTGCTTAGGTTCCTTCTCATTATTTTCTCCCCACTGCACTTCCCATGCCTATCCCACTGTTGATTATTAAATTGAGTTGCTCTGAAAGGCACTGGTCATTATTCAGCACAGGTTTAGTGGTAAATATGTGGTGGATTTTTTTTTACTGAAGTATCTTTAACAGTGATAAAAACTGTGATGAAACTGAAATCTTAACACCTAGGTTACTATCAGGAAAAATTATTGTAATAAACAATAATTCTCTTTACCTCATTAATAAAATATTTTTCATGGCATAAGTGCATCAACAGCCACATCTTGCAGATATGGTCACACTGTAGAAAGTAACCATTTGCAGTGGTAGTCAACAGTGAAAGTAGAACAAGTATTTTTCTGTAGTTGGCCACTATTTATTTGCCCTACTGGGACATACTCCTTATTCTTTCTTGGAGGCAGTATCTAAAATGGTTCACACTGTAGAAAACTTCATGGATTAACTTGTTAAGAATGAGAAGTGATCAGATCATGTTGTGGTTGAGGGTTGTCTTTTCTGGGAGTATTAGCATTTCAGCTTGCACCAGTACTGCTCTTCTGAATGGAATTTTCTTACTATTCCCCACTACCTTCACTTGGTTCGCATCGCAGAGCAGCCCTGGAGCGTTCTGAAAGGGATTCTTCCTGAGCACTAACCCGGAAGGTCACTGCAGGGGTTTGCCACTAGTGGTGGGTCAGCAGTTCATTGTCAGCAGCAGATCAGCGCTAGCCTGAGATCTGCGCTGTATGGACACTAGCTACTTAGCAGCAATAATTTAAATCTACAGATCTGCTCTTATGGCATAGTGCTGCTTGGCAACGCAGATTTGACTGCTCCATGAAGTTGTGAGGTTTTATGTTTTGTTGTCGTTTTGTTTTGTTTTGTTTTTTAAAGGGCTGTTGGCTGCAATTGCATATAGACTCAAAGTCAGTTCTGCTGTAACTTCAGTGAAGTTAGCTGTGAAATAAAAAGCTCCTTGAGGAAATGGAAAGCTCTAACCGTTGTCGTGACAGACCCTTATCTTTTCATTCCTTAAGTATCTTCTTTTTGGAAATTGCATACAAGGATATTTACAAGGATTTTAATATGCATCATATGAAGCATTCTGTGTGTAGCTCCATGACTTCATTTGCAGTCTCTTCCATCTCGTGAATAGAATGTACACACCATGTGAAATGGGAAATATGGGTAACTATTGGGGTTTTTTATAGAACAGCAGAATAAATAGGCACGTAACACTTTGCAGTGGTTACTGCTGCCTTTCAGCTCTAGTAACTCACTGGGATACACTTTCAAAGAGAAATGTGGGGTCCAGAATTAAGCACACAGAATCTGTGTATGTTTGTAGAATTACCAGGGGGGGTTTGGGGGGCGTTTCTGATTGTTTGTTTGTTTGTTTCTTTTTTTCATTCTGGAATGCTACTTAACTTGCTTCATTGTGAAAATTCCTTTTTCCTCCGCAAGAAAAAAAATCTTGATTTGCAGACTCTTATGTTTCACCTCATTTCAAGACCTGTAGTATTTTATGTCCCTCTTTCTAACTCTCATACTGGATTGGTTACCATAGCTATCCAGAAATAAACAATGCTGATCCCAGTGGTTTTTGGCATTAATTTAGCCGCAGGTGGGGCATGGAGAAGGGGGAAAAAATGCAATTTAAAGTTTTCCAAATGAAATGCTCAATATGTACATTACCTCAATTTGCAAAGAAAGAGATATTGCTAAGCACATTTTCCTTTGATTCTAGTCTGAGATTGATAGAGAAGGGCAAGTTATTAGCAAGAAATATATTGCACAATGGTTAAAACTATTTGCTTAAGAAATTCCGTCTCTCAAAATGTCATTCTTGTCTCTAGAAAAGAGCACGGCTCTTAGGATAAAGCCTGGTGCTGTGCTCTAATGTCGTGTCCTACAGACTGTGTCTACAGAACCACCTGAAGTCATTTTTACAGTTAATGTGATGAGAGAATGCATTGTGATAGAAAAGTAATTATAAAAATCACTGTTTCAAGCAATTTGTGTGAAACTAACTCCTGGATGTGTCCCAAGAAAGGCATTTTCCTGTGCCTTTGAGTGCATAACAGCAAAAATGTCACTTTAAGGGAGTTCTGCTCTTCCTTGTGGCCAGCATATAATCCAAATAAATATGTGAGCTTTAAGGATCTGTCTTTGTGCCATCTCCTTTCATATTTATATTACTTATTTCCTGTTTTGTTTTGTCTTTCTTTTCTTTGCCGTTCCTTTCAGGGTAGTTCTCTGGATGCCATACTATTGCTTCTAGAGCAGAATTTTCTGTATTGTTTTAAGGAGATCTTGTTTCACGAGAAACTGATGAAAAGTGCTGACTTGTACTTGAGTTCTCCTTTAGTCATAAGCTCCATTTAGAACAGGAACGGAGTACCACAGAAAAACAGGGAGTGCAGGCTGCATTTTCCAAAAAATGGCCCAACTTCAAGGGCATAAGAAAGACAATGGTCCCTTTTCAGCAGCACTGACATGCTCATTTAATGCCGAGGAGGTCTGTGTTTGGAGAAGCTTGCATGCTGCGTCCTTGTTTCTACCTCAAATAGAGGTAGTTTCATGGGTGAAGCTCTGCACAGGTGTGCATTGCCTGTTGGACATTGCTCTCAATAGTTCTTTCATAGTTTTAGCGTGCATGATAGCTGTTCTGGGGAACTCGAATAGCTTTGGTTGATGTGGGATG
>JAVSBS010002596.1:0-12315 GCA_033124195.1 Coracias cyanogaster | reverse complement strand
GGAACCCCTACAGATGTTCGCTGAGCAGAGCCTGGCATGGACAGGAGGTGAGTCACCGGAGCCTTCACACAGGAGAGCAGGATGTGGCCAAGGCCAGCCTTCCATCCCCACCAGCATCAGGGCCCTTCTCCCGTGTCCCAGAGCTGCTGCTGGGCTCCAGCCATCAGACCAGGCTCTGCTGAGCCCTGCCGCTCCCAGCGCGCACCCCCTCTCCCGGGACTGGCGTCACTGGAGCTGCTGGGCTGTCTGCAGATGCTGCGGGTGGACACAGGACCAAAGGGCCCTGTTTACCAGCCTCCTGCTCACGGGACACCACCTCCTGCCCCAGCACACCGGAAACATGCTCCTATGTAATTCTGACAATTAAAAAGGTTTGCAGCAGTTAATGTTACCCGTGGTGAGCCTGGAGACAGGCACAGGAGCTGGTTATGGCCCCTGAAGAAGCCGTCCTGTGCCTGGTACCTGGAGCTGGGCTGGGGGCTGGGGCAGGGCACAGCGAGACCCCCCCACAACACGGCCACTCGCCCCAGTGCGGGACCCAGAGCCAGCTCCGCATGGATCCTGGGACAGGCTGGCCCTGGCCCTGCTGCCCTGTGCCACGGGGTGCCTGGGGGACCACAGCTGGGGGGGCCCAGCCCGGAGCATGGCACCGCCCTGGGCACAGGCACGGAGCAGCCCCCGCTGCCGCACGCAGGCAGTTCTGTGGGAAGTGACATTTTGATTGATGCTGTTTGACATACGGAGAATTCCCCACAGCAGGCAGTCACTCACCCGGCTGATTACGGGCTCTGACTTCTTTCTCTAATTAAAACTCTCCCTCCCATTTTAATTCCTTTGCCCCTGAACTCCCCGTTCTGGATCATCTCCCGACGTGACACTAACTGCCTGCGACAGGCAGCCGGGGATGCCCCGCGCCCAGACTGGCCGGGCCCTGGTGCTGGCGAGCACGGCTGCAGGGCAGCCTGGACCCAGCGTGCGGGGACACCCTTGATCCTGCACAGGCTGCCCACACACCGAGCAGGTCTGTGCACCAGCCAGATGTGCCCCAGCCTCAGCCAGATGTGTCCCTGCCCAGCCAGATGTACTCCTATCCTTGCTCCAGGAAAAGACATGTTCTGCTCTGCCCCTGCCGGTATTCCAGCCATGTCTGGGTTTTTGGTGGGCATCCCTTTGCAGTGACCTGCCGAGGGATGTCCTCACCTGCACAGCAGGGGCAGAGAATCATAGAATCACAGAATCCCAGGTTGGGAGGGACCTCAAGGATCATCTGGTCCAACTTTCCTTGGCAAAAGCCTGGTCTAGACAAGAAGGGCCAGCACCCTGTCCAGCTGAATGCCCAGCGGGCAGGGCAGGCAGGGCAGGCTCTGCTGCAGCCCGTGCTCCAGCTTGTCTCTGGCCAAAGCAGGACAAGTACAATTACATTATAGCTGACCAAAGCAGGACAAGTACAACGGGATTTCTGAAGGCAGGCGATAGCCTGCCCCAGAGCGGGTGATGAACACAAAAGGTGCCACTCGGGTTTTCCAGGCACTCTGGGACTCATTTGCAATGGAGCTGAAAGGGAAATATGTTTAAACACAGGATTTAACCCTCTGACACAGGCTTTATTCTGGCTGAAAGTAAATCCCCACGGAGCAGAGCCCGGTGCAGAGGGGACATGGCTGTGATGCGGGAGCTGCAGGGGAGCCGGGGCTGGGCGGGTGATGCTGGTGGGGTGTGGTTTTGCCAGACCAGAGCCCACTGCAGACCCCTCCCCAAGAACCACCCCTGCCTTGCCCCCTCACCCCTGCTCGGCACCCAGCCCGCTCTCTGCTGCCTCGGGAAGGGTTGACTGTCCCAGCCCCGACAGCCTGCCAGATTGGAGGCCGTTTGCCAGAAAAACATGTGCAGTGATTTTATGTAAGTGAGTTACCAAGCTGGAGTTTTACCGTGGTGGGTAAATACTGGGTCAGGCCCTCTCGCAGCAATGTCTCTCTCACCATAATTAATATTGATTTTTTGCAGCTGAAATATGGCTACAAAATTTAATTTTGCTGCTAAGATTTTTGACATGGCTGTTCTTAGAGATTAATGTGGGATTTAATGAAGGATTTGGCCTCTCATCTGTGATGTTCCCTCATCCCGTCGTGTGCCGCAGCCCCACCGCTGACTGCTTCGTTGGCCGGCTTATGGCTGGAGTCCCCGTGGGGGTGCGTAGCCCCATGCCCGCAGTGCCAGGGGTGCCAGGGGGAATGCACCGGGCACACGGCTCCTGCTCAGCAGCACTGCTTTAGATGAGGACCAGGGCCAGGGCACTGGGTCTGCTGGAGGATGGAGACCAGCTCCTGGGATGGCACCGCGGCTGTGCCATGGCCAGGGGCCATTTCAGGGCCACCGCCACAGGACCATGGCCAGTCAGGGACTCTGCCCACGCCAAGTGGGACCATGGGACAGGGAAGGCTCCTCTTCTCACATCAAGGTGTGCAGTAGATCCCAAGCTCAGCTCTGGGATAGGGGTGGGAATTGTCCTGCCTTGGATCCAGGACTAGTAAAGAAAACGCTGGAGGCATGGGGTCCTGTCAGACCCTCCACTGTGGGCTGCGATCAGGGCCTCATCCCTCAGTCCTGTGCCTGCACTCAGCAGGATGAGGCCAGCACGGCACAGAATGGCACGGCACAGAGTCCTGTGCCCCGGGGAGGAGCACTGCATGGGACTGGCAGGGGGTGGCACCATCCTTGCCAGTGCCTCCGAGGGGAGATACCGCAGAGAACAAGGACCATGTGGCCGGAGCAGATTTTTCGCTTATCAAATCAAGGAGCAGCTGGATTAGAGGATTAGAAACCAAATTAATTACTAATGACTTCCCTGGGCCCTGGGCGGCTCTGACATGAGTCCCCCAGCAGTGGCAGTGGCCATGGCGCTGGGCAGTGGGAATGGATCATTTGTCAGTGGACAGCAGGACAAGTGAGTGGAGCCAGAGGACAGGACCTGGCCCCCACGGGCAGCTGGCACGCTGTGTGCCACGCCGGCAGTGCCTGCTGCCGAGCCGGGCAGCTGGCGGTAGAAGGGGTGTGGTGGGGGAAAGCACAATCCTCACCTCCAGTTCCTGCCTAGCACAAGCTGGAGCTTTTCCAGTGTATCCGAGATGTGGCCCCCCAAGTCCAGAGTGAGTTTGAGTCACGGGGGACTCACCGGGGCTGGACCGGGGCTGGTTTCCATGCGCTCTGCCCCGCGGCAGTGCGTGGCCCGGGGTGTCGGTGCCATCGCTCCCCGGTGCCCGACCCCTCGACCCGCAGCGGGAGATGGGAGCAGGAGCAGGAGCGGGCGAGCGGCTGGTTTCATTGGCACAGTTAATTGACTCGGTAAACAAGTGCTCATAAACAACTGTTCCTGTCCCCGTTAGCCAGGACAACTGGGCTGGTTTCCATCTGCTTCCTGACCTGGATATTAAATTGCAGCAGATGATGAAAACATGTCAATGGGAAGAAAGTTTTCTTCTGCCTGCCAGAGCCTTTGGCTCAAGTGAGCGAGTGCCAGGCAGAGGGACGGAAGGACAGAAGGATGGAAGGACAGAAGGACAGAAGGATGTTGTGGCAAGCAGCATGACCGTTTGTGCCATCCCTCTGCCAGACGCCATGTCCCCACACTCTGGCCACTGCTGGGACATCCCAGAGTGCATCCCACCCGTGCCATGGCGCAGCGCTGGGGACATCCATGAGGACCAGCTGGTGCAGCCATCAGCCCGGCTCTGCCACGCTGCCTGGGAGGGCATCTCTGCAGCGGCTGTGAGACCTGGGGATGTCAGTTGATCATGGAGCTGGAAGGACTTTAAACCGGATCAGTCTCTGCCTCTCCCTGTCTCTGGATGGAGGCTGGGCTGTATTTTAACCAGTTAGATCACAGCACAAAGAGGAGCTCCCCAGGGATGTGAAACCCCTCAGGGAGAGGAGGGCATGGGGCAGTCCCAGGCAGTCCCCATCGCTGCAGCCTCCAGGCATCACCGTGCCCCAGGGCCAGGCCACAGCGCCTGCTGCCACGTCCCATGGGATGTGAGACAGCCTGGGCACCACTCTGCATGGATGGCACCAGCTCACAGGGCCCTGCAAGAGGCTGGTGGCCACTGGTGCCGGCTCTGCTGGCCCATGGCACAGCCCGGCCATGCCGGAGCACCGCAGGAGCACACCTGCCCGCTGGGCAGCTCCCGGCTCCTTGTACTTGTTACACTGGGCTAATTGGTTTAAAAGAGATTGCTGGGTCACTAATTATGGAGCCTATTGAACAGCACATCTCAGCTTAGGGATACAATTAAAAGTTCACCCTAATTAATCAGGGGTAATTAACAGACCTTGCATTTCTCTGAGATTAATTAATCAAGGAATCCAGAGCAAATCAATGCGGGCAGGAGAGAAGCAGAGGAGGGAGCGAGCAGGGGTCGCCAGGATGACATGATGCTTGACCCATTTTTCTGGGCTGGGGGTAGAGCCAGGGTCCCCACGCTGGGTCCTGCGGCCCTGGGGCTGGGTCACCCCCTGCCCGCTGCCGTGCTGAGCCCCGGCTCCGCTGCCTCCTCAGCAGGGGTTCTATGCGGCTGCAAGGATACAGGACCTGGCTCCTGCAAGGTCCAGCCAGCAACAGCACCGCAGCATCACTGCTGGCCCCCGGGGTCCCGTGTCCAGCCCGCTGGGTTCAGTCCACCGAAGTCTTCGTGCCCTGCTCTGCCCGGGCCGCGGCCGTGCCCACGTGGGCAGCGATGCCCGTCTGCATGGGGCTGCGTGCCCCAGGGACGCGGTAACGGTGGCTGGAGCACCGCGGTGTCCTCGGCTGAGGGCTGCCGCCACTGTGCCAATCGTTAACGGTGGTTTGGCTGTAACTGCTCCAGCTCCAGCTCCCCAAGGAGAAGCACATTGAGATAATCCAGACAAAATGATAGATGTACGTCGGTGTCTTGTGTATGGATCTGGCTCGGTGTTTGTAATATTTTGTTGCTAAGGAAGCCCTCATTTGTGGTGTGATCGAGGACCCCGTGCCAAATCACGGAAATTGATGTGCTTGTAGTGGGAAACTTAATCACCAGAGGGGAAATGCCCACCTCGTTTTTCTCATGAAAGAGGAATGCAGTGCTTTGATTTTTGGCTCCAGTATAAACAGGGTGTGATTAAATATTGTTTTCCCTCTCTTTCTTGTCATTAATCAGGATATAGCTGTGAGCGCTGGGTGTGACGTGGGGACACTTGCTTTGATTCCTCAAGTTCTTAAATGGTTTTGTTCTCTTTTCAATCCCATTAAAAATAGAAGGCAGGGTGTTTCAAAGTGCTCCTGCTGGAGAGCGCTTCTGATCTGGAGGATGCCCGCTCACGAGGAATCGGCTGCGCCGGCGGGTAGAGCACCGGCACCGTGGCCATGTGGCTCCTCCCGCACCCGGCACGTGCGGCACGGCTGTGCCACGACGGGCCCTGGCAGCCAGGGCAGCCTTATGGCATCTGCAGAGATTGGGGCTCAGGGCTGTGCCCCACAGGTGGCCACCCCAACGTGCATCCCACCCTGCACTGGCAGATGAGCACCCCTTAGCTCTGGAGCACCGTGAGCCCCAGCTGGCTCCTCGCTGCACGGTGCAGTGAAGCCACACCTCTCCCAGCATCACTCCTGCCCATAGAGGTGCCCAGTGTGGGGAGGTGCAGGAGGACCCTCAGTGGGGACTGGCATGATCAGCTGATACAGAAGCAGATGGATCCTCTCCTCGAGGTGCATTGCTCCCCTGAGCTCGTGTGGGCTGTGGTGGGAATTGGTACCTGCAGAAGGGGAGGATGGGCCCAAGGGAGCCTTTGGCCTCTGGCCGCACTGCCTGGCAGAGCTGCAGGAGGGCACAGGGCTGGGCAAGCCTGCGAGCAGCGGGCACCATGGGCTGAGATCCCCTCACTGCGGGCACTCTTCTTCTGCCTCGCTCCGCTGCCGCTGCCACACCTGCCCCCTCCCATGCAGTCAGAGGACGCTGCAATGTCACCGCGGCTGGGTGAGGCTGTTCCCAACAGCCGGACAGGGGTGTGGGTGCTGGTGGTTTTGCAGGGAGGAGAGTGCAGGCAGTGCGAGCTGCTGGGAGCCCTGCTGCGGGCACGGCCCATGGCACAGGGCAGGAGGGATCCTGGCAGCAACCTGCGGCTCTGAGCTGGCAGCATGCTCTGCCAGCCACTGCCCGCATGCTCTGCCAGCCGATGCCCGCACCCGCTGCCCGTCCCTGCCTGCGGCTTGCTGAGATGGGAGCGCTTCGCTTGTTCGCTCCCACCCGTGCGCTTCGCCCGCTCACAGCTCCAGCTCCTGTGGAAATGCACTAGAAACTGCTTTCAAACAAGTTAATTTTAGTGCAAAGCTGCCACAGGAGATTCTGCTGCTCTGCCTGGCACAACCTCTCGTGCCTGGCACAGCCACACCAGCCCTGCCCGGGTGGCCCAACAGCCGGGTCCCCCCCCCCCCCCCAGCATCCCCAAGGGTGCAGGTCTCCTCGGGCCCCTCCCCAGCCCCAGGTGAGGAGCAGGTGGGTGATGAGTCAGGACCCTTAAATTGGCAGACGGAGAGGCTTTAAAAGCTCCCAGCGCCAGAGCACTGAGCTGTTTGTCCAGAGGGGTTTGGAGAGGAGGAAACTGCTCCCAAATGCCCAGCAGACCCCAGGAGATGCTGCAAGTGGGTTGATGCTGGTGTTGGGATGACTGCAGGGACCCCCCCATGGGCTGGGGGCTGCTGCCCCTGGAGCAGCAGCTTTCCTGCAGCCAGCACACCCTGCTTTCCTGGGCTCTTGGGGCTTTTTAGCCAGCCAGTGACTTCCAAGATGGGCAGTGGTACCTCCAGGCACGTGGAGAGGGGGTCCCCAGTGCAGGGAAGAAGAAGAGCACAGGCCTTCCTCCACCCAGCGATGGTGCCAAAGGACATAGTGTTGGGAGTGAGTATGAATTACCCAGTTCTCTTCCTTCAGTGTGAATGGAGCAGCTTGCTTCTTATTTTCTGCCTTAAAGTTTACATAAGGCGAGGGTGGGGTTGTGGAGCTATAGAAGAGCTGAGCTGAACATGAGGCAACACTGAAAACAAGCTTTAAAAAAAAAAAAAAATTACCAGCTTGTGTTTAAGTACAGATTCCTCATTTGCAGTTAAATATAATTGTGAAGGTCTGTGAGCCAAAGAGATATTTCTAGTTATTGGAGAACTAGCTCCTGCCCCTGTGATCCCCAAGGAATGATAATGAGATTTAACGTAAGCAGAAGCTGCAGAGAGCCTGGGAGAGCTTCGTGCGTGATGGTGTAATGATGAGGAGAGGATGGTTACAGGGTCCCTCTCCGCTGCAGCGTGCAGATGAACTCTGCCAACTGCATCGTTTTCTGCTCTGCGCTGTTCATACAGTGGCTCCACGGCACACGATGCTGACAGAGCCACGGCTGCCCAGAGCCCTCCGACACCAGGGAGATGTCTCTGCTCCTTCGGCAGGAGGAGGGATGCTCACGGTGGAGCAAGGAAGGATCAGCTGCCCTCAAGGACCAGGGCATGAGGAGCCTACGGGTCATCCTCACTCTGCCTGCTCCAGGGGCCCTTCCCCTTCCCTTCTCCTGGCAGAAGCACATCCTCAGACCATCATCCCCAGCCATGGAGGTGCCCAGTCCCATGGGCAGGATTGAGCCCGCAGCAGCTGCCTCCTCTGCCCAGGCAGTCACGGCTGGGGATGGAGGTTCAGCCTGACCCGGCATCCTCATCTGCCGGCTGTGGTGCTGGGGTGGGCGCCTGCTGGACCCTGTCCTGGCAGGAGCTGCCCTTGCCTCCAGTGCGGTGGGCGGCAGGGCTGTGGCATCGCCCGGCTACGAGGGGCGGGAGCCCCGAGGGCACCGGCGCGCCCCTGCCCACCTCCAGTTATGGTCTTTGCAGCGTCAGTGACAGATATGTAAGGATTAAATTGCAGTAATCGCTGTAATCTACTCAGCGAGATTAAAACCTCCCCCCACCCCCAGACTTTATCCCTTTCATTCCAGGACTCTGCTAGCAGTGATTACAGCCGGGGGAAGCCATTTAGCTTTTAAGAACCGCTCCATCCTGCTTAAAAATGCATTTCAGAATCAAATGAGTTTGTGCAGCATGGCCAGGGCTGGCTGCTCCAGCTGGGCAAGAGGCTCAGAATTAGGACCAAAGTAGCTTGAGTCAGAGTCAAAATTAAATTTACTGTTTCTGGCCTTATTCAAAGTACAGTGCATTTACAACTGATTAATGAGGCTTAACAGGAGTTTCAGACTCAATTCAAGGCAGCTCGGAAAGTCTCCGCTTCTACCCTGCTGTCTGACAGGCAGTTCTGGACTCCCATGCCCCGGGGAGACCCCACACTTCAGAGCTGGGACACCTGCCAGGCAGCTTTGAGTTGGGTGGTGATGAGCTGAGGGGATGCGGGAGCCGGGATCAGCCTTTGGGAGCAGCTCTGAGGCTACAGCAGCTGAAGTGTCATTAGGGATGGAATATCACCTCCATCCTCTGCATCACCAAGCCTGGGGCTCTCACTGGGGCTGGAATGGTGGGAGGGCTGCCCCAAGAGGAGGGACAACCACCCGGGTGCTGATGGCCGCTGCAGTGCTGCCAGAGATGCTGGCATTGGCGGGGGCAAGGACACAGTCCCAGAGTGCTCCCAGCGATTGGGAATGGCCAGGTCCCACAGGCATGCCCCCCAGCACAGCACCCACAGCAGTCCCAGGATTTGTAGCAGGTCTCTGAGCACCATCAGCCCTGACCCCCATCCCCACACTCTCCTGGCCCCTCGCTGCATCCCTCGCTCCTCCACTTCCTGCTGCAAAACACCAAAATGTCCTTTTTCCAGCTCCAAGATTCCTGCCAGGACAGGGAGAACAGGGAACACTCGAGCAGCAGACCCTGTGGTGGAGGCTTGGTGAAGACATTCAAGGACATTGCCAGGGTCGAGAGGCTGGAGCAGCTCAGCCCCAGCTGCCCTGGGGCTCTGAAGATCCCCGTCCAGGTACGTGTACTGCTCAGCCATCAATTCCCAGCACAAAGAGAGGTGGCACTTTGTCAGCCCAGAATCAAAAGGTTGTTAATGACATACATATTAGACACAGAAATCTGGATTAACAATGACACTTTGGCCCTGAGGGCTTTTTTTTTTTTTGCTCTGGAAATAAATTCTAACCTTGATCTCTTCTGCCTACAACCTGAAGACATCAAGGGCAGAGTACCACCTTTAATCTTACTAGCTATTTCCAGTACACATTTTGTTGCTTCCCTTTTTTCCTGTAGGTTTCATGTGCTCCTGGCACAGGCTTTCTTTGTGTATTTCCGTAATAATCTCCTGATCCCTACATCTCTGCAGCCTTTCTCTTTTCACCTGCCCATCAGCTCCCTGTGGTTGGGATGAGCCCTTGCACCAGGTCCTTCCTGGTGAACCCACCAAGCCAGGAGCACCTTGGCATCAGTTCCTGCCCACTGTCAGTTCACACCCCGGGGTGATCAGTGCCCCGGGGGGGGAGCAAGGCACAAGGGCTGAGGGACAAGCTCCAGATCCCTTCCATGGTGTCTGTGTCATGAGCTCTGTCCGGCCACAGCCCCTGTGGGCCCATGAGCTGGGCCCTGCTCTGGGCAAGAGGAGCTCGAGAGGCTTCTTGGGGGCATTCAGAAAAACTGTCCTGGGGCAAACCAGCACCAACGAGCTGCAGCTGGCCTGGGGGGGACAGGGCTCTGTGAGGGTTCATGCTGGGCAGGGTCTTCAGCTGCTGTGGTAAATCTCACCCCAGCAGGGAGATCGGAAAATTTGGAAGTGATGAAAGAGGAAAGGTGGGAAAGATCAACTTGAGAAGAGAGCCAGGAACCCAGGAGAGGGGGGCACTGGTGAGACCCTGGAAAGGTACTAAAGGAGGTGGAGAAAGAAGACAGAGGAGGTGAAAGGTTGGTGGCAAAATGCAGTGCCAGGTCAGTTCAGGAGTGGGTGAAGTGGGGGCAGAGGGGGAGGCAGAACTCCAGAGCTCACAGTCATTCCTCCAGTCCCTGCGGTGTGAGCTGCTGGCTGATGCGAGGGGAATCTCCTGCAGCGGTGCAGAGGGCTCCTTCCTCCCCAGATGCTGGGGCAGCTCCAGCAGCAGCCGATGCCTGGATCCCCCTTCCCGGGGGAAACCACTGGGGCTGGCTCCTGGGGCTCCTGCTCGCACAGGTAGCAGGGCTGGGAGCATGCCAAAAGCGCTTGGAAGCTGTTGTTTCTGCGGAGCAGGGTGTAAACAGCAAACACATCATGGGAAAGACATGCCCTGCAAAGATACAAAGACTGGAAGCAAAATTGTCAGCTTTACAAAACATTCCTCCCTTGCAAGCAGAGAAACCTGGAGGTGTCTAGGCATCCACACCAGCTTTATTTATCCGGACGCCTTAATGTTCATGCTTAAGCAATGTGTTTGCTGCCGAGGCTGGATCACCACATGGAAGCAATAAAACGGCTAAAAATGGATAAAGCAACTTTTCCACAGATTTGGCAGTTTGTCACAGAGTGGAACTGAGTGACGGACACCTCCTGTACTGGCAGGGGAGCCCGCTGGAGGCCAGGCCCTCGGTACCCCCGCTCCTGTCCTGCTGTCACTGCCCAGGCAAGGCAGCACCCCCCAGCCGAGGGGCTGAAGCTCGGTGGGCTCTGTCAGTGCCACCTCCCTGCTTGGCGCTGCTCCAGCAGAGGACACACGGCGCGGTGCGGGTACCAAGGGGGCTGAGTTGACACCAGCTGGGAACAGCCCTGTGCCGCTGGCCCCTCCCGGCAGGCACTGGATGCAGGGCTCTGTCCCCCTGCCCCGACCCCACAGGGGTGCTGGTGCCCTGGTGCTGGATGATGAGGTTAGGATGTCAGGATGATGAGGTTAGCCCCACAAGGACTCAGCCCCCATCCTCTAGCTCCAGAGCTCTCCGGAGCCAGCAGACTCTTCCTTCCCTAAGAAATTATTGTTAAGCTCCCAGAGAGGCCCAATCCCAGCGCTCCCACACCAGCCCAGGCTGCAGAGAGCACGGCTTTTCAGCTGTCTTCCATCTCTCCTTACACCGGCACTGAGCTCCTGGGTGTTTCACAAGGGTAAACCTCATCGCCAGCCTGGACCAGCTGCCAGGGAGCTTGCAGCACCCTTGCTTGTGTTGGGCTGGCGCTCCTTGCCTGTCTCTCTCCATCATCATCCTTCTTCCCAAGTAACAAGACAAGTAGTTTTCTGCAGCTGATCAAGCTCTCCGTGCTGAGAAAGCAGGGACGGTGACTTCTTAAATGTTCCAGCAGTGCTGAACGCAGCCCTTTGGCTTCAGCGTGAGCAGCCAAGCAGAAGCTCGGGATGTCAGGGTGCGAGAGGGCAGGAAGCCGTGAGGAGCCCGAGGGGTGCGGATGGAGCAGCGGCACCTCTGCCCCCACACCCTGCACCAGCCCCGTGGTTCTCCTGCTTGCAGGGCTCCACAAACCGCACGGGCGCGGCTGAGCATCCCTGCCAGAGGAACCGAATTCTTGCGTCATCCTCAAGCCTGTCCTTCCTGCTTGCCGGCCGTGCCCCAGCGCCGGTGGCTGCTCTCCCTGCCCTTGCTGAGGCCAGGAATCGCTGCTGCCGTGCGGGGCGGCCCCCCCGGGTCCCCTCCCCTGTCCCGGAGGAAGCGGCCGCCGCCAGCGCGGCTCCGGCTCCCGGGACGGAGCATCCCCGGGGCTGGGCGCGCTGCCCCGCGGCAGCGGGTACCCGGCCTGCTGCCAGCTGTGTCCCCGCACGTCCCCGAGCCCCGTCCGCCCGGCTGCCGGCCCGGCGGCTGCTCACACCGCTCCCGGTGCCGGTGCCCGTTGCTGGCCCGGGGGCTGCGGGAGGCGCCGCTCCCGGCCCGGGCTGCGGGGGCAGAGCGGGCACCCCCGGCCCCGCGCCGCCGCTCCGGGGCAGCTGAGGACTCGCTGCCGGTTCCGAGGGGTCCGCGGGGCCGGGCCGGACAGCGGCACCTCCCGCTCCGTCCGGCGGGGACCGGGCACCGGCCGGGGCGGGGCCGGGCGGGATGCTCGCACCGGGGCCGCGCCCGTGGAGCGCAGAGCCGGCGGGGACCGGGCTCGGCGGGGCAGCGAGGGCGGCTGCAGCCCCATCCCCGTCGGCGGGGCCGGGCCCGGCCCGGGGGAGGCTGCGGCCGCCGAGCGCTGGCGGGGGCTCCGGGAGGAGCTGACGTCAGGCGGCCCCTTAAATAGCAGCGCAGCCGCCTCTGCCCCGGCACTTCCCGCGGAGGCGAGCGCCGGAGCCGCCGCCGTCCGAGCGCCGAGCCCCGCCGCGCCGAGCCGAGCCGAGCCGCGCCCGCCGGCGATGGGAGCCGCGGCGGCGGGGCCG
>JAVSBS010002593.1:0-26939 GCA_033124195.1 Coracias cyanogaster | reverse complement strand
CCCTGTGCTGCTCTCCAAACACTAAAATAGCCTGCTGGCAGCCGGTGCTTTCTTTATATTAATTGCACTTTTCGTAACCCCTCTCACTACCCAAAACCAACAGTATTCCTGGGCATTTCTGAATGTGTTCCCATAAACGTTTTGTTCCGAAATGAAGACTTGTCGCGGGTGAAGGTTTGGAAGAAAACATCCCCTGTTGCCACTTCCCCACCGAAAGCACCATTCTTAAAGTAGCCCAGAAAACATACATTTAGTGTGTGGTAGCTCTGAATGCATGTACCTGCCGTCCAGAGGAGGTTAAAGGTCCGTGAATTCCTCACCTTATCAACCCACAATGCGAACTGAATAACAGCGAGCGTACCCTTGGTTGTCGGACCCATATTTAGGTAAGGAACAGCAAAAGGAAAGAACACAGCTATGACCAGGTGCCACCCGAACCAGGCTCAGCTGGACCACATGGTGCCGCCTGTCAAAGCTTCTATACTCAGGGCACAGAACAAAAGACAGGTCACCCAAGAACTGTATTCCTTTTCTAATCTTTCTTCTCGATGCCCCCGAGCCCCACGGTGGGCGCCAAGATCTGTCCTGGTTTGAAGGAGAGGTGTCTGTGAGGGAGGCGGGAACCTCCCTTGGGATGGGACATGCAAACCCTCTTCCTCCGAATTACTGTGAATCAAGGGCTCTCAGGCCAGGAGACAGGAAATAGGAATAACAGTTCTTTACTTATATATATATATATATGTATATGAAAAGAAGGGAGCAACAATTAATACGGCAATGGGCCGCAAAACAGGATCAGAAAATCGGCACCTTCCCTCGGGTGTAGCGATGGTCGCGGCCGGCAGGGGGCGCTGGAGGCTCCCGGCGAGCAGGGCGGCTGCGATGGCGGCTGGGGCGGGGGCAGCGCTTTGGCGCGCACGGCTCCGCGCGGGCTGGTAATGGCGGCGGGAAGGAAGAAGGAAGAGGGAAGAGGAAAGGGAAGGGAAGGGAGGGGAAGGGAAGGGAAGGGAGCCGCGCTTCACTCCGGCGCTCCAGCAGAACTCCCGGGGACAGCAAAGCCGAGGCGGCAGGGCGAGGCAGGCGGGGCAGAGGCAGGGGAGCCGGCGAGAGCCGGGGCGGGGCGGCAGCGAAAACTCGGTCCCGGGCCGGTGGAAAGCGAGTCTTCCTTTAAGGGAGATGTTAATAACGTCTCGATCCGCAGGCTGCTGAAGGCTCACCTCGCGGCAGGAGAAAAGCGGCCCCGAGCGAAGGATTGGGGGAAGGAGAGAAAGCCGGTAACAGCAGGAGAAAAAAAAAAGCCAGGACCTGCCCTGAGGCAGAGCCGAGCCGCAGAGAGCCAGAGGCTGCCCCGCCCGGTACCAGCCCGGGTCTCTCGGTCTCTCGAGGTGACCTCTTACAAGGAGATGGTGCCACCAAAACCCTGCCACTTAGGGGAAAGAATTCTGTACATAGAAAGGAACAAAAGGGAAGAAAATCTAACCCCCAACAGCGTGTTAAACGGCAACATGTGATCGCTGCTGGTTTGTGATGTGTTCTGTCAAGGCCCAGGGTTCCTGGAATTCCCACTGGGTTTTTCTTTCTCCCAGCAGCCCATGCTGAGTTAGATGTGCTGACTTACACGGTCCCATTTTTTTTCTTTCTTGGAAAATACGCGTAGGGGAAAATAACTTGCTTATGATTTTTGGCTCAAGTTGTCTTACCCATCAAGCAAATGAAGACACAAAAATGTTGCTCGTTGGCTGTGTCAGCAGAGCCAAGCCTCGCTGCTGCTCCCAGGAAGAGCTATAGCTGCACAGTTGCCTGCTTAGAGTCTTCATTTTCAGGACTGTGAATTTAATAAGCATCAGAGGAACTCTCCTGTGGGACGCTGCCAGGTAGTAGGGCCACTTCAGAAGCCAGGCAGGCAGCCACAGCCACAGCCCAGCCTGGTGCACGTGTGTCGTCTTCTCTCTTGTCAGGACACAACAGCTAATGGAAGCTGCGTGCGCTCATTTGAAATACTGAGCTACTGTTTTGGTGGGAAACTTAGGCAGGTATGTATTTGCATGGGCTTTTTGCTTGAAGTGATGGAACATGACCACTGCAGAGCAGACAAGTCATAGGACAGAAGTTGCACAGCTGCCTGTTGGCTGGGTTGGGGTTTTTTTTGGTGCTGGAATGGCTTTAAAATTAAACTATCTGGAATCCAAGGAATTGCATTAAAATGGCACAAGTGGCAGCAACACCAGCCTTGCTGACAGAGCCAAGAAAGAATTACTAATCTAAGTTCCATCTCCTGGCTAGGAGTGCTTTATTTGCTGCCAGTTCCAGTTGGGAGAACATGCAAAGGTTTAGAGAACAAATACCGATGTGGTAAAAGCAGCCGGCAAAAAATTTCAGTGGAGCATGTGGAATGAAGTACTTGTTTGCAAAACTGCACTGCAGTGATGTTGAAAAGAGTTTTAAAAGTGGTTTCAGCCTTAATGAAGATAGCCCTATTTAAGTGTGGGAGGAGTAATTGGGAGTTGTGGACTTTCCATTTTTCTAATGAAGCTTGAACAGGTTGTCTGATTTCTTTAATTGCCTGATGGCAACTTGTTTATAAAATCAACCTCATTGTCCTTTGGTGTCGGAGCCACGGTCCTGTCACACAAGATGTCACAAGATGTCTCGGGAGACAGGCAGCACATGAGGTAAACACAACCTCTTCTGTTTCTCCGTATGGTTCGGGGCAGTGATGTTGGGCTGGAGTCGCTGGGAAGCTGTGCAATCAGTATTGCATTCCGAGCACTCGATTTTATCTGTAGCAAACCTTTCTTTCCTCGGGAGTTTCCCCGAGGCCTGCCCCCATTCCTCAGCGTTTGCCATGTGTAGATGTTTCCACGTGTTGACGTGAATTTTCTCATGCAGCTCATTTCCAACTCCTAGAACAGATGGAATCGCTCCAGAGTCAAAATGTTGTTGCAAGTGGAGGTAAGACACAGAGCTGAGGTCACGCAGCCAGGACGCAGTTCGCAGGGCTGCGTCCCCCTCTGCAGACCGGCATTTCACTGACCTTTTCTCTCAGCCAGTGTTCAAACAGGAGGAAAGACTTTCTGATGGGACAAAGAGCGCATGCCGGGTTTAGTTTGCGTTTTAAAATACACAAGTAGCACGTGCATCGCCTTCTGAAGTCTTCTGCCTGCATCCGAATTATTTTACCAGGACGTCTAATCCGAACAGTTGTGCTGCAAGCAGGGCTCTGTTGGGAATGAGGTGCCTTTGCGGAAGAGCAATATTAACAACTATTCAAAGCTGTGAAAAACTGTAACCACATTCTCATAAACCCCCTTTAAACGTAGTAGTAAGGTAGGAATTCATTATTTTGAAAGGACATATTTTACAAAATTGAAATAAACAGTAACATGTGTAAGATCCTTGCTTCATGCATGGTATTTATGGCATGTCCTGAAAAAGGTAGAATCAGAATACTCTTTGAATGGGATTATCAGAAATCTAATTTAAAGGGAAATCTTTGTCTTTGTATTGATCTTCCGTACATAGAAGTGCTCCGCTGAAAACTGAGTGGCACAGCAGATGATGCGCTGCCCTTGGCAGCAGTGGGGTTTGGAAGGAATGAGGAAGCCACAGTCCAAGTCCTGAGGTGAGGAGCAGTTGAGCGTGAGGGCTGCTGTGGGGCAGCAGGAGAGCTGAGGCGGGGAGGCGGCGTGTCTCAGAGGCTGGAGCAGCAGCAGGGTGACCTGTAAGCACCGGCTGCACACCTGGGACTGGGGACACGTGGCCGTGGGGGCTGGTCAAGAGTGGTCCAGTCTGGTCTTGCTTCTCCTGGAAGCCCGTGACACGCTTAGAATCAGCAGGCTGGAAACTTTGATGTGAGTAACTGTGCCCACACTTGCTTCTTCCAAAGTGTTTTATTTCCTGTGTGTTTAAAGGATGTCCTCACGGACATCTTTGCGTTTATAATTTTTATGGGTGAGGTGACGGATTTTAGATGCAGGAAAAACATACTTAGCAGCAGCATTAACAGTTCCACATTTGGGATCGGACGTGCGTCACATTTAGATGCAGTGACTTCATGACCCTGACTGCTCACGGACGTGGCCATCACAGCTCCCGAGGTGAGCTGTCAATGGGAAGCCGCGGTTGGCGGTTGGGCTGCCACTGCAGGGCTGCCTCACCACGGGCACCCGGGGCCTTCCTTGTCATCCTGCTGCCAGTACTGGAAGAAGAATGAGTTTGCCGGCGTTAAATCCCAACTTTATGTGCAGGCAAGTCACTACAGTTTGTTGTTGTAGTGATCCTGTATTTTGTTTGGATACTTTGACATCATTTTTCCAGCAATAGTGTTTCTAAAAACAGTTCTGCACAAACTGCGGTAGTTCTGGTGCCATCTAAGATTAACAACGTGCACACCACTACGCTGGCGACAGGGTTGTTCCTTCTAAACGGGGTTTTTTTGCAGTTTTCCTGCCAGCTCTTTACAATAGGCCTGCAGAAGCCCGAGCACAAACGCTGCTGGGGCGATGGGGTGTGTGGGCATTGAAAGCCAACGCACCTGTCGGTCTGACAACCCTGTTGAGACCTAGAACCATCTGACTTCCAGCTACAGAACCGACAGGGCTCCTCCCACACTGAACAGCCTCCCCGTGTGTTTCCTGTAACCGTATTTCCCTGCTGAACGTCTCCCTTTGGGGCGCGGGAGGCGATTGCTGTCAGTGTGGTGCCGAGAGGTGTGAGTTGCAGGCTGCACCCGCGGGTGCTGGCACTGCCCCACCAAACGGAGAAATGTGTCAGCTGGCAAACAGCGCTGCCAGGCTACTTGGTTTCATGGTCAGTGTTACTTTAAAAACAAAAAAGGGCAAGTTTTCCACAAATTAAGTTTTCTTGTTAGCTAGGACATCCATAGAAGAACCCATCTGGTTCCAGAGAGGGAACCCGCACCTCTTCTTTCCACCCTCCCAGCCAGATCAAGCCCCGTGGGGTGACCACATCCTTGCATGGCGGCAAAGGCAGCAGCAGGATGGTCGGGCTCGTGGCTGTAACGCGGGCTTTTCCCTGCTGACAAAGGCTTCCTGTTGAGAATTACCTTCTGCAGAAACCAAAAAAAAAATACTCCATGTTGTAAAGCTGCCCCACAATAGCACGTTCCAGTTACACACTAAAAAGGTGCTTTGAAGTACAAATGTTTTATTGCAATGTTTCGTTATTTACAGTACCGTTTGCTTTGTCCCTGGGCGCTACCAACGTGCAAGCCATTGGAAACAGAAAAGCAAAATGATGGTAATTCAACAGCAAAACACGCCTGCGCCTTACGCTCGTCCTGTCCTGCCTCTTCCCTGGTACGGAATGCAGAGACGTTTGGTGCCTTCCCTTGTCCCTTGGAACAACCTGGTAACATGGAACTTTGGTCACAAACACCTGCCGCAGGGGTTGGTCTGTTCAAGGTGATGCAGGAACAGGACTCTGCAGTCTTTCCAGCGGGACTTGACTTGGAATTCAGGGTTTCTGACTGTGAACATGTCCCTGTCAAGTTCCTATTTCAGTTTTTTATAATGGTTTATTTCCAATTCTTTTTGTTGCTGATTCTCTTTGGTTTATTTAAACTTTAAATAATCTGCTAGTTTTGAGGCTAGATCTCCCTGGCTTACTATCTTAAAAGAGCCACTACCTCTAGAATTACCAGAGTTGTTCCTGGAGACTGAAATTGGACATGAGTTGCATTTAAAGGGCTTGACAGAATACTGCAATGTTTATTATGTGTTTCCATTTCATGTCACAGTGGTGATTCAGACACCACTGAAGCCCACGTTTTCACACGCTATCGTCTCAAAGTAGGAGAAGTTACAATGGTTACTTCAGGAATGACCTCAAAACACTTGCCGGCTCAGGTAGTTAATACAAATTTTATTGAAGACTTGAGAATTCCAGTGGCTAAACTCAGGTCAAGAATCTTTTCAGATTATTAACCTGAGAAAGTATGTTGAAAGACAGGTTTCAGACTGAATCCCTGCAATTTCCACTGCTTCTAGCAGTCCCCTGGGCAGCGAACTTCTCTGCTCCAGTTACCTTAGTGTGCAACCTTGGGGATGTTGTAACCTGCTACATCTTGAGCCCCATTGTGTTACAAAACTCTTGTACAACGAGGAAATGTTTAAGACTACATTCCTGAAAATAAGTTATATTAAATGGCACACGAGTCCTCCGGAAAACATGTAGCAGGGCTGCTGGGTAAGGCTCTGCACTACTAAATGCTGCTCTCCTCACCCCCTGCCTGGTTACAGTTCACTAATGAGTCTGTGACAGCTTCCTCAAATGACTGAAACTACAGCGTCTCAAAAATGGGATGATTGCAGTTCTTGGCAAGTTTGCTCCTGTGAGTCACACTTTATCCCATCTTTATTATCGCTTCTAGCCACCAAAAGCTTTACCGTTGCAGGTGGTAACATTTTCACAAAGAAAATGTACGGGTTTTATTTCTTAACCTACTAAAACCCGTGGTGTATAAAAGCTCTGCAGGGCCTCCCTACTACCGTTCCTCTGGAATTTGGGAGAGGCAGCAGAGCTCACATGCAGTCAACAACGTTGCTGGATCCTTGGCCCATGTCTCGGATCTGGCTGCTGAGACAAGAGCACACAGCCACGCCTGCCCCTGCCCGGCAGTGTGACACAGAGCCCACGAGCTCCCACCTAAAGAAGATGGCAAAGGGAAAAAAGAAAAGTAAGTTCCTCTCCTTTCTGAGCAGCTTGAAAGTAGCTCTTATGTCTGAAATTCTTTCAATACAGCCTAGCTCTTGACTCTGCTAGTATTTATCTATCTAGCTGCTATTTACTCTGCCAATACACCCTGCTACTTTTTTCTTACTATCTTTCTGGTAAATTTAGTGCAAAATCAGACTGAAACAACCAGAGGAATGCAGATTCTTACTGGATGAAGGGAAGAAGACAAGGGATGGCTATGGGAGGAGGAGGAGGAGCTTCAATATTTACAAGAACCTGGCAGCATAAGCAGCACTCCTGGCTGCTACTCACGGACGCTACTCAATTATTATCAGGAAACAACAGATAGAATCCTGCTGCAAACTGTTTATTATGTTGTTTTTATACAGGCAGAGAAAAAAATTAAAATTACCTATTCGCTATGGGATCAAACGCTTCCACTGTATTCAGGTATGCGTTGCCATTGTGGCCTCCGACCGCAAAGATTTTACCCATCAGTGTCGCTATGCCAACGCCACCCCTCGGTGTTGTGAGCTCTGCTACATATTCCCATTTGTTGCTGCGTGGGTCAAACCGCTCCACTGAGCTCAGGGGAGAGTTGTCATCAAAGCCACCTGCAAGGAATCAGCGTGTTACCAGTTCTCAGCAACTTCTAGTGCGGGTGACACCCAGGACTGGCATCATCGGGCTTTTCTCAGCAGTCAGGGTGCTAGTGTCCAGCTCCATTTCTTTACATGAATTTTACAAGCTTCTAAAACTTAGATAATCGAAGAGCTCTCCCTCCTGCCATCATACAAGCATCACCAAAAGGGACAGTTTTCTTCTACTCAAGTGGCAAGAAGTATTTCTATTAATTTTCTCCTTTAATTCATCTTACATAGTTATAATGAAACAGCTTCTAATTTGGAATTTAAAAAAATTAAGACCAGTAAAAAGATGGTCCTGAGCTTATGTTGGCTTCAGCAAAACACACTCTTGCAGTGTTTTCAAATTACAGCACTGCTGAAGACTTGAGTAGAAAAATAAATCATAAGTAACACTTCAGTGAGGCATTCCCCTTGGCGGAGCAGCTCTCAGAGAGGCATTTTACTCAAAACTTCCGATCGCTTGTAATAACACACAAGGCAGAGCCCTGCAACTACTGCAGATCTACCTGGCATCTTCCTCCCTCAGGAAAGCAGGTAAACAGAAGGTGGAGCTAGGACAAGAAGCTGTGGAATAAGTGTAATCGCCCTGCAAAAAAGGCCTTTAGAAGTCTATGAACTTCAGAATCATTTTCCTGAAAGGAAACTCAAGACTATGAGTCTTGAGAGGATTTTCTTTGCAGACCTATTGTCCTGGACAGTACAGCCCTCCTGTGAAATGCGGGTTAGGAACTGCTTTTTATTTCCTTGTTAACACACCTTCATTTAAGCGTGCCCTGGTTGCGCTGCTTTCTTCCCCTGCCCAAAGTACAGGACAGGTCTATCTGTTCCCCAGTTCTTCAGCAACAACAGCCCCTTCAAAGTGCCGGTACTCGGCAGAAACAGCACTAGGCAATGGCACATCCCCACTCACCGACAACATACAAGCAGCCGTGGAGCTCGCTGACGCCATTGCCAGCTCTTCGCTGGCCCATCTCTTTCACTTCTATCCATTTATCCAAATGGGGATCGTATTTCTCCACACTGGAAAGAGATGCTACACCGTCATTGCCACCCACAGCATAAACATGGTTCTGGAAAACAGCCACAGAGAGAAAGAGCATTTGTGATGTGTATCTATTTACTCAGCTTCAATAAGCAATGTTAAATTACAGGAAAACATGGAATGTCCACACAGTCCTGATTATTTACTTTTATTTCAGAATTCCAACGCCAGATTTAATTATCTAACCACATGTAAATGCTATGCTCCAGGTAAAGAAGTGACAAGGGGAGTGTTGCAGATGCTTTGCCGAGGATTACAGTGCAGATGCGTTCAGTACCTTTAAATACAGTAACCATGACAAGCCAGAGTCTCCTGAATGAGACACGAAGCATGAGCCTGATGCTGTTACAAGGACTTTGGTACTTGTTCCCAGTACCTAAAACACTGTTGAAGCAGGGAGCACAGTTCAAGTTGATAAGAGTATTAGCCTAAACAGCCTCACCTTTCACACAGTTCCACAGGATCTGGATGACCAGAGGTGCTCAGGCCCACCGGCTACATTGTGTTTAAAATCGTGTGTTCTACCTTGTGCAAGCAGATTTGAAAAGCAGGTCGGTTCCTCGGTTGGCCCCGACTCGGGAGGAAACAGTCACTCACCACAAGGGCTACGGAGCCAACTCCTCCCCTGGGAGTGTTCATTGGGGCGACCGCGCTCCATCGATCAGAATCAATGTCGTATCTTTCCACATCACTGAAGCAAGTGTTGTCATCTAAACCTCCTATGGCATAAATGGGGCCACCGAGGGAAGCGAGAGCGATTCCTCTCCTAGGAAAACCACAGCATCAAGACCTCAGTGCAAATCCTTAAGGAACGGGAATGGGAAAGACACATCAAGAACAATGTGACCTGACTGGCACCTGTTTCTAACTATGGGAAAAAAAGTCATGAAAATTTAAGTGAAGTTTATGAGAAATAATGAGCAGTAACTGTGGCCGCCCCTCTGCGTGCCGGCCTTGCAGCTTTATCCTGAAAGTCTTCTGTATGTTTGCAGCCCCTCATTAGAGAGGCTCTACAGTTTCCTCTTAACTCCAGCTCAGCTTCCCCAGGCACCTGTATGTTATTATGTGATCCATGCACAGGACTCTTGCAGCTAGAATAATTTTAGGCTGCAAAAAGGCAAAGCTCCTGTTTACAAAACTTTTCAAAAGCCAGGCAGAGGGAGCATGGAATTCTGTTTTGACTAAATGTCTCATAAGGCTCAGGTCCTCTGCTTAGATGCCTGGATAGATGAGATTGTCTTCGTTATTTGATTTCTCTCAGTACTGGCATTTTAGACCCCCTATCTTGTTTTATCAAATCTGATGGAGAACCAAAACCTGCTGGTTGTACCGCTGCTGCTGCAATCTGGGAATGATCTGAGGTGATATTAATACATATTAAACAGCAAACCTGTGCTGGGTATTAATGACTGAACTCTAGCACCATTTAAATGCTATTTCTTCCTTTCTGTTACTTTCAATAAAGTCAGTTGGACAATATGAGAGTACAATCAGTGCTACAAAATGAAAAGTAGCACTTAGTAAGCACTAAGTTTCTGCTTCAACTACCTAGACAGGTGATTGACCATTTCACTGAGAACATTCTTGTGTCGTTACAGATGGGTACCCAGGCCGGAGCAAGGGAGGCATAATCTTTCTACAGAACATTGTGCCAATATCCTGGGCTTCTCTTAAATTGCCTCAGCAGATAACACAGAAGCCAGGAGTGGTTTTGTCTCAACTCAGTATTCCAACAGCACCTCTGTGAATGGCAGGAACTGAGCACAGCCAAGGCACAGCAGCCCTTTCACTTACCAAGGGACTGAGTAAGAAATGTCACAGAAATCTAGGGCTGACGTTTACTGAGAATATGCCCTGGGGTGGTGGCAGGAGGGAGGAAGAGGAGCAAGAAGCCACTTCTAGGAGTCTAGGTCTTCCACTCTGAGGTCACAGCTACAGCTAGCTTTAAGACTTGGCTGTGCTCAGTATTTTACACACACTTGTACATGATGCTTTTAGAAACAAGTAACAAAATGGAATATAGATTCAAGGAGGTTGATTTAAATGACAGCAGAAACAAAAAATTACAAATCAATGAGTCCAGAAGCTCCTTAAAAGAATCTTAAATGTCAAAATGCAAGAAAAATCCTCAATCTGACTTTCAGTGCTTTAGTGCTTCTGGCATTTTGTGGCAAAAACAGGCACCTTTTGGTTTCTTGGTTCACCAGTTTCAAGTTCTTTCTTGGGCATAGCAGAAAGGCCCTAGATATCAGAACATAAGCACAGCTGGGGTAGAAGGGCTTTCTGCTGCAGAAGCCAGCCCCTCCAAAAAGGAAAAAAAGAAGAGGATAATAGAGTGACAAAAGCAAGCCAAAGCGTAAACTTAACCAATGTTACCAGCCAGAGCCTCTCCCTAGAGAGAAGGATTATGCAGTTTTGCATGAAAATACTTACAGTATGTTATGCATAACTTTGTGCAAATACGTGGTGGAGATTTGTGTTTGCTTTACAGCTAGTAAATAAAGGTGTCTGATAGCATCAAACCCCAAAATAGGAAAAAAAATTTCCTAAAAATAGCAGTTTGGAAACTGAAAGGCAAGACAGACATGATGCTTTTCAGCATCAGCAAGAATGACATATCACAGACTTGGACTTAAATTTTGGATCACAGGACACATACCTCTTCGTGTTCATTGATGCCTTCATCATCCACTTGTTTGTGAGAGGATCAAACACTTCCATGCTTCCTAAGTGCTCATTTCCATCATGTCCACCTACTGCATAGACTTTACCTGAAACACATACACATCATTCCATACACAGACTGCTTAGCAACGTTTCAGTTTTCCTTTATATAATATCCCTGCCTACATGGAGGCAAAAAGCTCAATAACAGGTTAAAGTTTTCAAACGTTTTCAATATCAGGATTTTAGTTAGTATGGGCATTGTATTTTTATATGCTGTACTCAACCAGAGATCTGTTCTAACATGGACTTTTATACAAAGCTTGGCATAATGTAAGAAAAGTCTTCCCATTACTTGAGTACTGCAGGTCACATCAGTTTTGGACATTTGTATCAGTTTCTCCAGATTTTCTACAGGGGAAAGAAGATCTGTGTTCTACTGCAGCAACACAGGGGCTGTCCTGTACACGGAAAAGTGGCATCGTGGGGGCTAAGCTGCTTTGAACTGTGCAGACCTTGCTTCAGAAGATGGAGAACCAAAAATAAAAGTAGCTCTGCTCTTGGCAGGGTTGCAGTCTTAGTGACTTGCCTGTACACATTTAAGTATGAAGGGAGCTAGTTGAGTAATGGAAAATTTGGGCATCTCAGCTGTGTAAGGCCATTTCTTTATAAATGGATTAAAATCAATAAAATTAAATCACCTATTAAGGCAAAGGGGTATGTAGTTCATAGACACATAGAACAGTTTGGGCTGAAAAAGGCCTTTAAAGGCCATCTCTCCAAGCCCCTGCAATGAGCACAGACTGATGGGGCCAGTCTCTTTTCAGTGGTGCTCAGTGATAGGACAAGGGGCAATGGGCACAAACTGTAACAAGGGAAGTTCCACCTAAACATAAGGAAAAAATTCTTTGCTTTGAGGGTGACAGAGCACTGGAACAGGCTGCCCAGAAAGGTTGTGGAGTCTCCTTCTCTGGAGACTTTCAAAACCTGCCTGGATGCGTTCCTGTGCAACCTGATCTAGGTGAACCTGCTTTAGCAGAGGGGTTGGACTAGATAATCTCCAGAGGCATCTACCACCTCTCTGGGCAACCTGTTGCAGTGTTTCAGCACCCTCATTGTACAAAATTCCTTCCTTTGATCTAGTCTAAATCTACCCTCTTTTAGTTTAAAATCATTACTCCTGGTCCTACTGCAACAGGCCCTACTAAAAAGTTTGTCCCCATCTTTCTTCCAAAAGCCCTTTAAGTACGAGGAGGCCGCAATAAGGTCCCCAAAGCCTTCCCCAGGCGAAGCAACCCCAACTCTCCGAGGTCACAGTAATGTCTTTTCAGTAGGCATGCTCTCAGATTGCTTCAGAATCAAAAAGCCCTTCATGGGGAAGAACCTTTACTATACTGAAGACTATCCAACAGTTAAGCCATTGCAAGGCAGATTTATTTAGTAAAAGTACCAATTCCAGCAAAAGGAGCAAACAAGTGCCTTTTAAATGGGGTTACTTACCTCCCACAGAGATCACACCCACATGCCTTCTCCTGCTGTTCATTTCAGGGCCAAAGAACCAGTTGTTCTTACTGATAGAGTAACATTCAATGCTGCGAAATGGGTCGCCCGATCCACCTCTACCACCAACACAGAACAGCACACCTGAAGAAGAGAAAACAGGTTTCCAGAAAACTAGCAGGAGAATGGGGGATAAAGTCGTAGAGTGAACTGAAAATTATGTAGTTTGGGAGAAGTATTTAATTTCAAGGGGCGCAGTCATGGCCCTGCATGATTGGATGCTGGACTTTGGCTTTTGCTCGGCATGCTGCTATGGCAATTTACTATCTATCCTCTTGCAAAAATAATGCATATTTAAATATACGTTTGGTGATTTTGCTTAGGGAGACAAACCGATTGTTTGTTAAATGTAACAAAGTAAACATTAGAATTCGCCACCTAATATTCATTGCTCACTTTCGGTCTAGGTTAGCCAAAGAGTTTAGAAGTTAACTTTCTCACACCAAAAGTAAGCGTCCACTGTTTTGGGTATAGCCTTGAGGATACGACCTGATCCTAACACACTTAACAGGTCTAGCTTTAATACAGCCAATCAAGATGAAAAAAATAACGCTTTACACAAAGAGAATGACTGCTAAAGTTCTGCTTGGAAAACACAGCACATTGCCTAATTACCAGAGAGGCACAACAATGACTTTCCCAATTTTGCGGTAAGTCATTCATAACCATTTATACGAAGGTAGCTAAACCTGCACGGATGTGCCGCCTTTTCTCCACACCACTCCCTACTGGGTAATCAGACACACATTTAATTACCAGCAGTCTGCTTCCTTGGTGTTGTGCGAATGGAGTACTCAAAGTCTGGCACTGCCCTGCTGCTCAGGTGAAGGTGGTAGTTTCTTGCTTCATCCAGCAAATCCCTACATTTTAGATTCTGCTTGACAATCTCTTCCTTTGCCACAACACCCATAAGGAAACAAACGGGCAAGAGAGGCAGCCGTACCTGACAGAAATGAACACAGTTGGAGTAACTGGCTGAACTGACTGAGTCTCACCATTCACAGCGACGCACGCGTAACAGAAGGCAGCTGCTGAGCCAGCTGGCAGCCCCACGCTCTTCACTTAAAGAGCCGCTTTCTTTTTTTTTCCCAAAATACCAGCGATATGAACAGTTCTTTTTAGTGACAAACGTTTGCTACAACCATTGGCATTGAAGCAGCTGTGGAGAACTGTCCCTTGGCCCAGGCTGAGAAAGGGAAGGAAGAAGTGCCGCTGCCTGTACTGCAACCCGCCAGAGTGATGCAAGCGGCATCCGTGACTTTACCTGGATAGCCTGGGTCAGGTTAGTCTGCTGAGAGCATGAATCTTCAGCTCATCGCTGTACTGGCCTACGAGGGCTTTTGCTAGAATGATTCGTTTTCTTTGGGTGGCAAGTCAAAAAGGAAACCCTGTCAGCATGAACAAAGTGTCTATTAAGGAGGTATTGGTTGTGCAGCAACAACTTGCTCTAGTGTGGACTTGACAGACTACAGGATTAAAAAAGAGGGGAAAAAAAAAAGGTCAAGAGCTAATTGTTTCCTTCCCTAAATGCTTCCTCTGGTTCCCCAGAAGAGAGCTGGTGACCAGGCTGAGGAGCGGCAGGCTCTTTCTGGGCGAGGCTACAGGCAGTCACTGCCCAGAGCAATCCCCAGTGACAGGGCAGAGCTGAAATAAGGCCAGCCTCTCCAAGACTGCCTTGACATCTCCTCCTCCTCACAGTCATTTAGTCCAGCAAACCTTTCATTTGCGCTTGTGAGGAATACGAAGTGCAATCAGACACAAAGGTGCGACACATTAGCAGGGGGAATGGAAGCAAACCACCATCTGACCTCCTACGGTTTGGAGTCAATGCTGTCACGCAGCTCCCAGGTAGCTCAGCAGCAATGCTGGAGGAGAAGTCCAGTATCTCTGGTGCTTCTCAGAGCAGCAGGATGGTGCTGGTACATGGCTGACAAGTGTCCCTGTCTTCAAGTAAGCATCTCTATCCTTTCTTTCTTGCTTTCTTTCAGTCCCACTTCTTCCTTTACTTTGGCCCAGCTTACTTTAGGCTGATTAAAGGCAAGACTGCAGCCCTGCTAACAGACTCCGGAGGTTCGGTGATGCAGCAAGAACCCGAGGCCGACAAGTTCAGAAGCTCATTACAACAGCAAAACCCATAAGGCTGGTTATGATGTGGACAGTGACTGTCAAGAAGCCCAGTCATCTTTTCTGCTAGCAATAATGCCCAAATAAGCTGATGGCTTCGTATACTCTAGCAAAGAACACATATCTACAGGCAGGGGTTTACTTTTTCACTGCTTCATTCTAGACTCTGATTTCCGTGAATAGAATAAAGCTGTTACTGCTCAGCTGTGCTAGCAGATGAGATTTTAAAAAATCAATCTTTTTTTTAATATCAAATTATATTACCTGTAAATTTAATTATAGTGTACTAAAGAAGTTCTTTTGTACAAAAAACCTCATGCTAGTCTGGAGGAAACTGAGGGGGTTTGGAATAAACAGCTGTGGTCTTTTACCAGGAAATGTGAAAAATTACGCATTAAGACAATGACAGCAGCATGTTAGTGAACGTCTCATTAACATGACACCAATATTAACAATTCTGCCAACTACAAAATACTCAGTTTGGAGTTCCATGACTGAAACAGCACAGTCAATCCTATCTGCTAAGATCAACAGGGATATTTCACAGCACACGCCATGTACCCCTCTCCCCAGCCCAGGTTCTCCATACCCAACTCAAAGACTCTGAAATTCCCATAACCAGTCCATACGGAACTTGAATAACTCAAGTACCTCACGCTTTGACAGGAGGCAGTTTGGTGGGTGTTTAAGTTCAGGTGAGCGACCTTTTTATACCTGTCTGCGTTTCTTTCAGAAGCAGCACACTCACAGCAAATCTAGATGATTAAACTGCAGACTCCTTTCCAATCCTACAGGTAACCAGCAGTGCTAGTCTACTGAGCGTTGAAGGCTCTAGCCTATGTTTCCTGGCCTGCCCACACAGCTAACGCATCTTGGTCTTTTGTTAATTAAATATATGGAGCATTCTAGAAGTAGCACGACTTGATGTCACACATCTCCATTACAGTTTTACTTTTCTAGCCATGTAAAAAAATTCCTCAACAGCTTTGATCTCCTTTGTTAAGTACAAATACTTACCAGCAAGGGGACTGAGCATTTCAGGCTGCAGTAGAATCAAACAAAGTGAAGTGATGGCTTTATGTTCTCCACTATGTGTAAATCTAAGAAGTTTTTGCTCACACAAATGCAGCCTCTTTGGGCTCCCCACCCTCCAGCCATGAGCATGAAGCGAGTACTCTTCTCTCTACAGAAACAAGAATAGGACTTCTTCCTGATGTTCAAGAGATCTAACCTGCTTCTACTTACACCTGTGAATACCAACCAGATGAGGCACCAACTGCTAAGAACATTTTGCACCTTGAGATCTACCTCAGTACAAACAGTTGATGATACAACTAAACTGGTGATGAGACAGGCACCCGGCGCCTCCGTCTGCCCTACCTGCGCGAGGATTTCATCCAGCCACAGAGCGTGATGCTGTGGATTGGCAAGCAGCCACTTGATAGCAGCGCTGTAAACTTGCTTCTCATTTTCAATATTCAGGTCACTGGAGGAGAGGAGTTTATGTAGGTGCTGTGGTGACACGCTCACAAAGTCTTCACACTCCATCACTTCGGTAAAATGTTGGCAAGCATACTGATCAGCCATGTCCATCAAGTCAATGCGGTTGTGACTCTCGGCGAATGCCCTGACTGCCAGGCAGTTGGAGGGATGGAAGTGCAGTTTCATGTATTCACAGCACGCCTTTGCTACCAGTTCCACCTGAAGAATGCAAGCAGCGTACAAGAGAGGCTGGACGTTATCCACTGTAAGAGTAAGCCGGGAGGAGTACACAAACTTCACTAGGTCTTCTATTGCATCACCATCGAAGTCCCTGATCTCAATCAACGACTGCTTGGCTTCAGCCATTTCTGAAAGAAACATGGCTCTGAAGTAAGGTATAACACAAGCTAGCACCAGTTTGTGGCAGGAGATAAGCTTTGAACCAACCTGAAAAAACAAAAACAAAGCAAGAAAAAAACCCACATCTATTTGAAGCTGAAATAAGAATTCTGAACTCAGTATGCATTGAGCTACCATATTTTGTTCAAACAAATGAACTCCATCTGCCCTGTACTTCTGACATTCGATCCGTGTATCCCAAGCAGAGCCGAGCTGTAGCTTGGCTATCAGAGTAGGACAATACCATAACTCAAGGAAGCAATAGCACTGATGCACTGAACTTGCTTTTCTTTAAGAGCCGTGTCCTATTTTGTAGCAACATCCTTAGGAACCTTCTAGATATATCTTGGAGACAGGAGGAGAGTGCTCGGCACTTGTTTGATGTGTATTCAGAGACTTTCGGGGGGAGGAAATTGTAAAGTGACATTTTTAGACTACTTAATTTAAACCTCTGGACTTCTGGTATTGTTGGGGAATTGATGATGCTGTTTACAGAAGCAAATTCATTTAAAGCTGCACTAATAACAGCTATCACAGGGTTTACTAAAAGTTGCCTATCACTTCAAAAATTTTAGAAGCTCTTTAGCCACAACAGAGTATTCCCCATAAAGATGAGGTATTTTTCAAAATCCTGATCAGAAAGCACAAAATAAGCTTTTCACTTACAAAAAACTAGAATTCAATTACATTAATAAAGAAGGTAAAGTTAAATGAACAATCCACTTCTTATTTGCGTTACAGGAGTGCTTTCTTACAGCCTCTGTCATTCTGCAGTCTGCACTAACATAAAGGGGTGACCAAGTTAAGTAACCCAGTTTCCCTGATGACTCAAATTACATTTGAGTAACACCTTCATTTTCAGATGAAGGTGTTACAGTGAGCTGTCTTCTAATGTTTTAAAAAAGGATATTAAATTAGAAAGGAAAATTTGGAGGTTTTTTTCTAGCTCTGATTCAACACACAATTGCTCTACTCTTTTTAAAAAGCATGTATTACCAAAACAACGGCCTGGCCAGCACTACACTGAGTACAAGCAGCAAACACACAGGAAAGAGTACACAGATTAAAACAGAGAAAAAGATGGATGGTTCAGTGTAAGGTAATCAGATCACTCCAGAAGGAACAATTCATAGACCTACCAAATGAACAAAAAAACCCAAACCAACAGGAGAAAAGCAGATGGTATGTACCTGCCACGCTCCGCCTTCTAATACAGAGCTGTTTATATGACAGTAGCAGTACAGTAGGTGAAATTCCAGATTTTAACTCTTTGGAGCAGATGAAGTCTCCCTGGATGCTCCCACAACTTATCCCTGTCACAGTGTCAGCGCTCACACTAATGATAGAGATGATGCAAGATGCTGCTCTGCTCTATCAGGGAAAGCTCCTAGGCCATTCCCACCTTCAGAGACTTTTGTTCTGCCCATCATCCCACCCTCTAATTAGATCTGTCTTCTGAATTAAGTGGCTTCACTATTTTATCCAAATCTGCTTAATTTTAAATATCTACCATGTTCTTGGTATTTCAAAATCAGAGCTCCCCCCTAGTCTAGCTTTCATATTTTATGAGCCAGCAGTTAAATCAACAACTGGTCTGACAATAGCAATGCCAGAACTGCTCACAATCATCAGGTCAGGCACAAAAGCAGGACATTCAGGAGAGAAGTAATTGTTCTTAAAACATGAGAAATGCTTGAGCACTACAGAAAGAAAAATCAAGCCCACCAGAAAATTCTACTTCAAGATAGAGTTACCACTTACTTGACTTAGGATAAGATGTGCACAGGTTGCTCTGGCCTCTATAGATTCTATTCGCTACTTGAAGACTGGAAGTCATGCAATCTAATGTTCCTAAATTACCAATTAATGACACAATTAATACAGATGAACACTGATGCAAGCCTAACTTAGGGAAAGTTCAGCGGCAGCCAGAGTAAAGTGGATTTTCCAAGCACGTTTCCCTGTCAGGAATATATGTGTAACTACCTTTAAAGAATAAGACTTTCTGTCTTGTTTTGCAAGGGTAGGTGGAAAGAGAGAAAGGTGAGCATGAGGTCAAAAAAAGGGAAAAGGAAGGTTGTTCTGACATGAACCTTCCCCAACATGCCCTTTAAAATGCCATATGTAGAAAGAGCTGATGATGAGCTCTCGGGCCAGTTGTGTTCCATGGCTCTCGTGCTGTCTGAAGCAGTTTCAGTATTGGCATGCCGTGTCCTATGAGCATTAACTGTTACGAGGCACTCGACCTATTCTCTGCGGCACCTCGTGCCTGCTCAGTGCCCAGCGACAGGCAATTTAGTAGCTGCTGGGAAGCAGAAGAGAAAAATGTTCATGCATATTCTACTCCTGTTGTCCACTGCGTGGAAGGGAGAGAAACTCTCTTCCTCTCACAGAGATTGCCATTGCCTCCCAAGCATTTTAGAAAGATGAGATGCACCAAGAACACACATCTGTCTAGGATTTTCCCTGTTAATATCTAATAGTGAAAGTGGCAGGCAAGCAGTTTCTCCTTAAAGGCATCTGTCATTTGTTCCTCACACAGGAGATATACTTCATCTCTTGTTAAGTAACTGCCTTGCACTACCAAGATGTTTAGCTAGATGTAAATTAATCGTGATCCGGATAAAAGTAACATACTTTTACAAAGAATGCTACGCAAGAATCATAAAACTGGTTTCCTTCTCCTCCTTTACTCTTTGATCAGCAGTAAAACATAATTGTCTGGGATCTGGGTTTTTTTTTTTTTTCCTTTCTCTGAGAATGCTGGAAGTTAGATTTGGTCCAGAAATCCTGTTTGCCAGGAAACATCCCGCAGAGCAACACAATGCAATCGAGGTAAAATTGGGAATGAAAGGGTGTGAGAACAGAGGCTACAAGGAGCTGCAGTTGCACAGTAATACACTGATGAACTGTGGGAACTTGCACAGAGGGCAAGTTGGGTGAGGTTAAAGTCATTGGACCCTCTCTCAGACTGTCAGTATCTGAAGTGTTTACAGTTCAGTTGTAAGCTTCCTAAATAAGAAAAAAAGCACAAGTATCTCTACAGATGCCTCAGATCCAACAGGTATTCTGAGGCTTCCATAGCCCTGCCCAAACGGACAGCTACCTCCCGCACACTGATTCATAGCTTCCTCTTCAGACTGTGAAATGCAAGGGATGTGTGACAAGATCACCTTCAGTGTGACATCGCAGAGCTCTCCAGCTTCAAAGAAGTGAAGAAGAGAGCTGTGAAAATCCTTCCAAGCCTCATCTGCTTCAAATACAAAGATGTCATCTTCACCGTCACTGTTGGAAGACCTCGCTTGCTTCTGCTGCTGTTGCTGCCGCCTTTTCCCCTTTATCAGATGTTGTTTGGCCTGCTCTGGGACCATGGATTCTGAAGCCATTAGCTGTTTCTTCTTTCACTTGCATGAATCTTCAAAAACTCCTGCCGAGACAAGATCCAGCCCATCAGGAGTCAAGTCCTAAAATGCAGTTACATTCTGTTCATCTTCCTGTTTAAAAGAAACAAACAAAACCAGATGAGACATTAGGTACCTAACACTTTGATTACATGTTATAAATACTACCTGTAATCTGATTTGAGGAAGGTGGGAGGAGAAGGTGGGGGGAAAAAGACCCACAGTCAAGAATCCTATGCAGGTACCTTTAGGAAAAGCCGTTGTTTGTGAACTTGCAGACACTTCTTGAAAAAGACATGAAAAAGGAAAGGCAAGGATGTTGCCTTCCACCATCTGCTCTCACTGCTGTGGATGGCGGAGGAACAGAAGGGACATGGCCCACAGACAGCTGTGCTTCGCTGGTGCCTAAACTGCTCATCACTGCTGCCACAGACAGAGCACTGATCTGACCCCAACAGGAATTTGGTCCATATTACTAATCTTTCCCAGGATTCTTCAAAAGCTAGAGCAATCCTTAAGCATTTTGTGTGTTTATGCAAATACAAGCAAAATATAAAAAGCTTCTACAGAACCAGAGAACAAGAATTTACACCTACAGAAGAATCTTGGAACAAGAATTATTTCCTTTTATCTAGCAACCAACAGACCGATATTTAAAGCATGACAATGAACAATATGCAAAAGTTTGTTCCTGCTTGCTAGCTTTTATTTTAGACTGTTTACCCAGCTTAGCTGAAGATACTTAAAGTGTCTAAGATTTATACAGCTCAAACCAAAGGAATCTCAGCTATACTAACTCCACAGTTTTCCCAGGCCTGAAAGACAAATCAGGGACACCACAGACCATGAGGAAAAGACTTTTTCTGCTTCTGTCCTCTAATATTTTACTCTTCCTGCTACTGTGAGCTTCAGTTAGGTTAAGATTGAAGTCCACCTTTTTATTTGCAAAAAAAAAAGTTAAGTAGTAGGAGAAAAGCAAATATTTTTCCAGTTTGGTAGCATATTTTAAGTTTCAGCTCTGTGTGTCTAAAAGCCACGAAAAGCCAACTCAGTGAGATTCAGGCTGTGCATCCACATGCTTTGTGGAAGATCATGAAGTCTACAAGAAAAATTGAAATACTATTTGAAAGCATGGAGTTAGAGATTCATCTTACACGCAAGAATTCCGTTAGGTTTTGGCAAGGGAAGCAAACGGATTTGTAAGGTTTTAAGACAAAGTCTCTGGAGAGCATATTTAGTAGTGTGTTCCTCTCTTACACAGGCTAGCTTTGGTTTTCATGTTTTCTGGTTAATTTATTATGCATTCATTCTTTGCTCTAAGCTGAGAGTCGATGATTGCTGTAGTTCAGTGATTTCTGCTCATGGATGCTGGTGTTGGAGGAAGTGGACTGACTGAAGTAACAAAAAACTCTTCTACACTAAAAATGTAAGTCACGTGTCTGGAAGCAGAACTGATTTTCTTCTGAGATATTTTGAAACTGCCCATGCCTCTTACTTAAATTTACAACTCCTCATGCATCGGTACTGGCCAAAGAGCAGGAAGCAACTTGAGTTTTTCCTTCTGGTGTATATGCTACACTTACCTCATGCTTTAACTGCAACTACACATATACTTGGCAAAACTGTTCTGTGTCTCACTGTAAAAGAATCACAGAATCACAGGGCTGCCTAGCTTGGAAAAGACTTTTCAGATCATCAAGTCCAAACATTAACCTAACACTGACAAGTCCTTGAATAAAACAAAGACTCATAGAATCATAGAATGTTAGGGGTTGGAAGGGACCTCTGGAGATCATCAAGTCCAACCCCCTTGAATCAAGATACTAAACTCTGTAAATCTGAAGGTCATGAAGAAGTTATGAAGGCCAGTACATTTCAATTCCAAACCTACTCCTCTTTCCAGCTTGAAGTGGAACGGTAAATAGTTTTGCCATCACACAGCCTTAAAGTCATGGCATATGAAAAGTGCAAGGAGTTGAAGCTGTACCTTCACATCTTTAATTATATAGAAGTTCACTAGTCTAAGAACCACTAGCTAGGGGGATTAATCAGCACTTAGGTTCGTGTGCATGGTGCTCTGGTAATTACGTACTAAGAATTCACAGACTAAGAAGAGCTGTTTACAGATTTGCTCCCTGAATCAACGGTAATGCAACAATAAGTTCTAACTACTTGAGGTTAGTTGAGTACTGAGTGAATGCTGCAGCCATACACACACACAGTCTGTCCTTTCTAGAACAAAACATTGCCATGGCCACTCTAAACCTCACTAACACATGCTCCCTGTTCATCCTGGCAATTAAGTCTTCCAGTCTCAGTACAGACTAGTATTTTGATTACACTACTCCAAGGAAACTCAAGGAAGTGCCTCATTCATAACATCATCTGGTATTCCTTGCAGACAGCTGCTTGACACTTTCCATGAAGGAGTAACTGTCTGAATAAAAAAAACCCAACAAACCACACATTGTTTATAGCTGACCATTGTCTGCTGAAAGCAGGTCAGCAATTTTCTTGTTCAAGTGAAATATTTAGAGATATTGATGATGTCTGCTGTTCCCAGAGTGCAGCTGTTGCAGAACTCAGAGCTGGTGTTCTGCTCCTCAGTGCTGCTCCTCAGGCAAGGGACCGAGGATCTCCTCCAAGCTAGTCCTCACTATCAAACTTCGAAAAGCAAGCAGGGATGGGAGCTCAGACCACAAGCACGTTATGTTATCCCTGCTATAGTTCAGGTAACAAGAACATCCTAAAGTGAAGCTATTCTGATTCAGACATTCTAGCTAGACCTACAACTGAATTAAGTGTAAAATTCCTCAAGTCGTGTAGACACTTATGTTCAGTAGAGATAAAAGACCTCAAATAACTTTGAAGCAAAAAGAAATGGAAGACATTAGAGAGTGGAAGGCCATGAAGGAACATTGCTCTGTTTTCCCTGTCATGCAATTAAACCGCAGGAGTCCTGGCCCACAAGCCAGCCTCGATGTTGGGAGTACATGGCCTCCTCCCTCTGTCAGGTACCTTGGGAGACAGTGCCCCAGAAAGAGGGATCATCCTTGTTCTTCCACTGACACAAGGGAGGAAGACATTTCAGCAACACAGAACAGAAACAAAAGCAAGACTCCCACTACAACCGCAACGAGGCGGTGTTCAGATGAGAGCTCAAATCCAATGCTCTTTATGAGCACTGGTACTGAAGCTGGAAAAGAGAAAGCAAAAGTCCAGCAGAAATCAAGATACAGCTGAAGTTTCACTAACTACCGTCTATGAAATTGTGGTTACACGCACACAAGATGACCAAAAATCACCCCATGATCTGTGCAGAGAAGGGCAGTTAGCCTCACTCAGAAAACAAAAGGGCCTTTTAATTGAAGAAGGCGAGCAATTTGCCTTCTGTAAGTGCAAACTTTGTAGCCCTAGAAGCAGGGAGGTTTTGGAAGCGACGGAGTATGAACGGACTTTGTGCATATAAATATATAAAAATCCGTACGTGTGGCTGTATAAAACTAACTTGTCTAAAACGGAGCCTGATGAGTCTCTGCAGGTAATTAGCTGAGCAGATAAGCATATGCAGTGACAAGCTCTTCTCCAGTTTAACCTAGCTAACAGAACAAGCCTAGCTGTTGTCCTGTGTTGTACTAAGAAAACCTGAACAACTGAAAAGAGGGCAGCTGGCAGTTCTAAGGAAGACTGAGAGAAGTGGGAAGGCCGGGAGGCAGCTGCAGCACAAACTGCAGCCAAGCAGCAGCTTTGGCAGGGACTGCACAAGCAAGTGTTCTGTCTGGTTACAACCACATCACCAAGAAGGAACATGGTGGGGGGCAAAACTGATAACAGTGTAGAAAAACCTCAGTGCTCTCCCCGTCTCCATTCAGCAATTCCATCAAAGGAGTTATGGAACCCTCATTCAAAACTGCTCAGATGCCCATGCTAATTAGGTCAAATCAGACAAGGCTGGAAAACATGGGAAAGTTCAAGTTACACACTGTATTACATGACAAAGCCTATGGTACTTTTTAACAGAACGTTAATTTAACAGGAAAAGAAAAAATCAAAAACCACACATCTAACTGGTTTAGCTTGTTTCAAACCAGCAGGCTTCCTTTTGTAGAAATTTATAAAATAATTCTTAGACAACACTAATACAAAATTTCTAGATACTTTCAATAGTTCAAAGCTTCTTTGTAGCAACTATGTTTTGTGTTACTTGCCACAGAGGTTGTTCAGAAAACAGTGAAATGCGTACAGTTGACATCAACTTTAATCTGTTTCTATAACCAAAACACCCTCAGTGCCACAGGCACAGAAACAGCGAATGAAGGCTGCTCTTTCTTAGAAAAATGCCACACAAAAAGGACAGGAGAGGTGTTTTGCAGACCATGAAAAGCATAGTCAGATAAAATCTCATTTTTGAAATAATTCTGCCTGGCAACCCCTTAATCCTGTTTTGACACAGCTTCTTCCCTGCTTCCTTTGATCCAATATATGAATACGCTCAACAAAGTTCTACTGAGGTTTAATACCAGTTTCCATCAAACACCAGAAAGGCCAACTGTCTTCTGGGCTTTATAGGATGACAGGTTGACAGTTCTGTTCAATTCTGCATAATCAGAAATGAAAAATCAAACTAATATGCCATGATTTACTTATGCTTGATTAATTTTTGTTTCAGAACAACCACCAAAACCCATCAGGAACGCCAGAACAGGGGCGGAGAATAAAGCAGAGAAGGACTCTGCTCTGCAGATAGAAGTGTACTTATTTATTTACGCAAAGTAACCTTGGGAATATCCAAAAAGTAGAAGACAAATGAAAAAACACTGCAAATCAGTGCAACTCTTAGGAGCATAGTGAAGTGTTGATAGGTATTGTAATAAAAATTTTAACTGGTACTTTACATTTGTAAGAACACCGAACAGGCCCTTACCAAGAAGGGCCATTATTGTCTTCTCTGATGGACCTGATTAACAACAATAATTTCATGGTCTCCACAGCATTGTTTAGTCCAGCCCTTCTTGGGAGTGTTAACAGAGAGAAAAATAATTTCTAAGTCAATTGCCAGTTTCCCTTTATCCTGGACATGTAAATCAAGGCATTGATTACCCACCAGGGCATCCCAGAGCTGTAGCCAAACACCGCTTCCCATACACCCACCAGCCTCTTCGGGCTTTCTGCCTTAGCTGCCAACTGCCATCGTAGTCTCTTGGCTAGCATCAAGATTCACTGGGGCTGCAGCCTCACGTTATAAGTCAAACAGGTCAAACCATAAAGCGATATAATTTTCCTTTTGTCCCAGAGCTATAAGGCTCCTTCAAAATCTGTCTGAAATCAGGAGGGGGCAGAGGCTATACAAGATCAAAAGGATTCACAACCCAAGAAGCCACAACTATTGACGCAGGAAACTATTACAAAATCTGGTAAAGCCTACTGAGGAAGAATTTAAGACTGGCTAACACTGTGTTATGCTGCCTTGCATCAAATTACTGGTAGTAATTACACGACTGTGTCCTCTTGTGGCCACACTGATTAAATGTGCTTTTACAAATGAATGGCCAAGTAGAAAACTGGATGCCAGCCTACTGACATCTCATTAACAATGTATAAAATAAACCAAGTCACAAGTTCACTGCTAATCATGTGCTGCACAGAAACAGGTACAATCTTAGCATGATATAACACAGACCCACTTCTTACATAGCACAAGGGTTCACAGAGAGATTACAGGGGAATCAGTCCAAACCGAATAAAAAACTTGAGACCAAATTGCTTAAAGAAGGTGGTGGAATCTGCTGCAGCTTAACCTCCATTCCAAGCAATGAAAGCCCTATGTGACATGCTTGCTGAACACAAAGAGTAGGCACAGGAAGAAACACAGATCTATGAACCAGGAGGCCCAATCTGGTTTGTGAACTACCTCCACACCTCTTATGAATAAGAGCTTGATTAACTGGTACTTCCCAGCAGCCAGTAAGCAATCGGCTCGAGTGGAGATGGGAAGGTGAAAACTACCAAAGCAGGAAGGAAACTCAAGCAGGCAATATAGAGAGGTGGTGCCGCATCTGAAATTCTCATATATTTGAGAAGGAAGAAGAGGCTAGGAACTACTGAGACTCTCCCCAGTAGCAACGGGCTGATTTTTTGTGGTTTTTTTTTTTTAGACACGAAATATTTGGTTTGGGGTAACTCAAGAGACTCCACCTGTTAACCCTTACAAGATGTCAACAGTAAGCTGAGCAGGGCACTAGCTTCTCCGGCTGTGTTCTCCACAGCACTGAATTACATGCAGCATCTCGAAACGTGCGGACTCCCAGCCCGATGTATGTGGTTTTGTCTTTGCTGTCTAAATCGTAAGGTAACTAAGAGCTCTGTGAGGCAGGGCTCCAGGGCTGCCTCCCACAGGAATAGCCTCTGGCGCCGAGGAGGGGCTCGCACCCAACTTTGGGTGCTCTTGCACGGGGCGTAATCCAGCCCTGGGTGATCTGCACCAATTCTAGGTTAATTCTCAAGAAACGCACCTTCGGCTGGGGTCTCTGAGGCCGCTCGCGGCCATCACCGTTTGCGATGCGAGGGAGCTGGGCCCGTCACCACCCCGCGGCCGGAGAAGCGCCTCCCGGGAGCGGGTCGGGGCCGCCGCGCCCTCGGGCTGGCGCGGTGAGGCGGGCAGGGGCGTTTCGGGGGCAGGAATGGACGTGGGGGCCGCACGGAGGGAAAACCATCCCCACCGCCCGCGCAAAGCCAGCGGGACCGCTTCCCGCCACACCTGAGGGGAGGCGGCGAGTTACGTAAAGGCGGGGGCACCGCGCCATGGCGGCGGGCCCCGGGAGAGGACGGGGGCGGCAGCAAGAGCGCGGCCGCAGGGGAAGAGCCTGGGAGTGGGGCGCAGCCCTCCTGCCACGGGGGAAGAGCCGGGGCTTGGGGCGCAGCCCT
>JAVSBS010002591.1:5988-21695 GCA_033124195.1 Coracias cyanogaster | reverse complement strand
TAGAGGGGGAGGAGGACCTCCCTTGATCTGCTGGACACACTCTTCTTAATGCACCCCAGGATACCATTGGCTTTCTTCGCCAAAGCATATATATATATATATATATATATATCTTTTTTATCCTCAGTGTGTATCCAGCTTACTTAGAGGAATGGTGATACCAATGCTTATACCAGACCTAAAGACAATGAGACAAGTAATTCCCTTGGGCTTCTCAAAGCCATGCCAGTATCACCACTGTCTTTCATTTAATCAAATGTGGCTTTAACAACACACTTAACCTGAGTATCTTCTATGTATTTTTCCACAGCAGTGGCAGAATCCGAGGTATTTTGCTCAGAAGAGAACTGAATGTTTTGCTACAATATAAAAATCCTCTTTCCTCTAACTTGTCCATGATGGTTAAAAATACTAACACCGCATACCATTTCTTCAAAATGTGATGCAAGAGCATCCCAGCGTGGAACTGTCTGCCTCTGGAAACAGCTTCTGAGCATCCCCATCCACTGAATACAACACAGCCTTACCAGACCACCTCCCCAAAACAACTGTTCCACTCATATAATCATAGAATGCATTGGCTTGAAAGGGACCTTCAAAGGTCATCTAGTCCAACCCCACTTCAGTCAGCAGGGACATCTCCAACTAGATCAGATTGCTCACAGCCCCATCAAGCCTGGTCTTGAATGTCTCCAGGGATGGGGCCTCGACCACCTCCACACTGGGCTACCTGTTCCAGTGATCAACCACCCCCATTGTAAAGAACTTCTTCCTAATGTCTAATTCAAATGAACCCTTCTCTCATTTAAAACCATTGCCCCTCGTCCTACCACTATATGCCTTTGTAAACAGTCCCTCCCCAGCTTTCTTATAGGCTTTCATGTGGCTGAACAACCATCATGACAACTCTCCTAATAAATAGCTTTGTAAGTGTACCCAGTGCTACACAATAGGTGAGCTGCGCAACATAAATTACACTGAGTTATGCTCTTTCTGCAGATGGCTATAAAATTATATAGGGCTCTCTCCAAAAGGGATTTAACTTGCCTTCTGCAATGAACACAAATATGTGGAGTGAATCATGAGGACGAAGATGAAAGTGATTCTTAATCGCTAATTGCTTCACAGGGGAAAGATCACCTTTGTGGGGGAAAAAGGGCCTGTAAATTTAATACAAAGCTGGTGCATCTTAAAGCCTTCATATAGAACTGAGAAGAGGATTACTTTTGTATCCCAACTGCATCTGAGTTTTTTACACTTTCATTCTGTGGTGTAACATAAAGTCAAACAGCTCAAAAATTTCATTTTCTTGAGTAGTTGTTCTTTTCCTGATGCTATTTTAGTAATTTTAGGGAAAACCTGGTCACTGCTCTCAAGCTTGAGTGTTATTAATGGTTACCACTGGTGTGTCTGGCCATGTGAGAAGAGGGATAGCAGCAGAGCATGGCCCCCAGGAACAATGACCATCATTTGAGACCTCTGAGAGAGGTCACAGCACTGAAGAAGAGTCAGCCATAATGCTGAGATTTGTCCAGGTCCATCTAGACCCAGGCCCCGCTCTGAAGATAGCAGGTTCCTGTCTTATCAGGACAAACTACAGAGGTTTTCCACACTTTTCTTAGAGTAATTACTATTAAAATCCACAGAATTTTCTCAAAAGGTCAGTGTGAGCCACCATACTGAAACCACTTCCTTGCATGTCCCCTACCAGCACTGCAATATAAAAGAAGGTTAGCTTGGGCTTTGCTTTTTCTGTCCACTAAAAGGAAATGGTGAGGACTGAACTGTCCTCCCTTTCAACCCTTTCTTTTGCACACACACAAATACAAACTCTTGACCAGCACACCCAGGTCACACCCAAACATCCCACCCACACAAGCTGGTGCAGAAGTAGAACATAGGTAGGAGGCAGAAGAGCTGTGTTCTTGCCTTATCTTCATCAGCCACCACTGATACATAGAGAAGTGTTGACACTTTAGGATGAGCTACTGTACCTTTCTTCTTCTGGAAGCAAGAGGACTCAGACATTGAGTCACACTCCTTTCCCATGTACCTCTTGGCCTCACACTATTACAAGCCATGCCATTAGAAAGTAACGCATTTATCATTATTCTTCTAGCTCTGGATGTCTGGTTGAGTACAGTATGAAGATTCCCATGCCCTCACAAAAATCAACCCTTTCCTTACAAAAATCAATTGTCTTTAATGACCTAAATAAAGGCCTGACCTGAATTCAACTGGCAAATCTGTTGGACTTCTGAGAAATAACAATAAAGAACCTCAGATGTCAAGGAGCAGAGCAACTCTAAAATTCAGTACTCAAGTTTGAAATCATGTAACATCTGCTGTTGCCAAAAATTTTTATATTTGGTGTCTCTGGGTAAACCAATATGGACTATGAGACCAGGGCGGGGAGAAAAAAATTGTACAATGGTGAAAATGTTTCAGCAATAGCAATGCTTTTCAATACCTTTTGGAGGAGACTGGTACTGGACATCAACTTTCCCTTGATTCATCCCTTTAATAACAGCAAATTTTCCAAGTGGCACAAGGGTGGCTATGTTGGCATGAATCTGGCTAATCATGGAAAATTTCCATGTAATCAAGACACGAGGGGCCTGGCACTGTTTCAGATGGTAGAGTGCACTACTGAAAGTGGACTTGTATGCGGGTGATCTGTTGACAATTAAATTTCGCAATTCCCCTTAACTGTCAATGAAGAGGGACTCTTCCCATCTTGGATATGGAGGAACTGGAGAAGGATTTTCATATAATCTGCAGAATTCTGAATCAACTTTTCTTGCTTCTACTACAATTATTCGTTTCATGGAAGACAGCTCCTCAAAGATTTTTACTACTTGACACCACCAAAAACTCTTTGCTCAGTTTCCCAGTTCATTATTGTCTTCAGAGATTCCTAATGATTTAAAGTCACACTACTCCCTTTTCCTTTCCCATAGCCATTCCAGGAAAGAGGACATAAATCTGATCACAGTATGAACCTACCATGTGTAGAAGCTCCTCTTTTGCGTATTGTCAACGGACTTTATTTTTCATCCGATTCATTTTCTTAAGGTGAAGAATGTTCCTGCCTAATCTTGGATCCAGCATGAAAATTTGATCTGCAGCTCTCCTTTTATTCGGTCATGTGAAAAGGATGCACTTGCTTAAAAGTGTAAGTGGTCTTTGTATATGCACCAGCTCAGGAAGCTCAGAATCAGTCCATCATCTACTTAATCACATTTAAAGACTCTTTTCTGTCTCCTGCTATAGCTCTTTTCTGCTGCTCTAATTTGTCCTTTTCTATATTCTGGTGGCAAGTCTTGTCTACATTATTGACGTCACTAGAGCTATTGCTGAGTACTTCCACTTTGGTATGACTACAGAGTGGCCAAGCTGGACAGAAGGGACTTGTACCAAAACTTGATAACCATTTCAAGAAATACTACAGGGAAGCAGTAGCCCTACTTAATCTTTGCCCTGAAAAATGAAAAGAAAAAGCCCCACGACTTCAGTTCATTTATATGTATGCCCACTATCACATTTTAGCAGCATTTTTAATCAAATGTAGAAACCCACAGAAATCTGCATACTCTTTATTACCCCTGGATACAGTGTCTGTGTATAAAGGTGACCTCTTCCTAAAGACACTTCTCTGCTCACTGTCTACAGTGATCTCCTTCATCATTTTGTTCTATTTCACTGCCTGCAACGAGCAGAGAAGACCTCGAGAAAAACACTGAATTGACTACAGAATGGTCAGGTCTACACTCCGTAAAAGAAATTAACATTTAACCATTGCTATTTCCTCAAGAAGATCAAATTCTTCGTAGACAGAAAATGTAGCAATACACAGCCATAGAACTTGTTACTCATGAAAAGTATTATCTTACAAAGGAAACGCTAAAGCAGTATTCACAAAAGCAAAGCTTCATTTTAGGAAGGTCAGTTTGCTCAGGGCAAAGTCACAAGGCACTCTTTTCCAGCTTTTGTACAATGATAAATCACCACATCAGTCATGCATAGAAAACATACAGTTAGGGTTTATATGCTGAGGGGAGAGAATCTAGGCAAATCACCACCAGCAAAACAAACTGAGCTAGATAATAGCTCCAATGTCTGCACAAAGCCTACAAACCTGCTTTTCAGAGCTCTATAAAACAGATAGAACAAGATCCTGTGACCAAACAAAGGGGGAAAATGAAGTATGCATGTTTACCTCTGCCAGAGAAGATCAAGAAAATTATCTGATGATGTAGCAATGTAGTAAGTAATTTCTATGTGCAGAAGCAGAGGACCAACCACAGAGATTTAGTGACAACGGAGTACCTGTTTTCTTTTGTGTACCAGTCAGAGCTGTTGATGTTGGGATAGGACCTTACAGGAGGACACAGGTCCACAAGGAATGGTTTGTTTTTTCTTTTTAGAATTCTCACCGTCTAGAAGCCATACATCTTTCATTTAACCCCTCCCTCTCCAACCATAAATTACGTACAAACAAATACATTATTCATGTAGAAAGGGACCCTCATCCCTCAAATTGGGAACAATAAGAGTCGCCACAAGATCCTCCAATAGCTGTAGGATCCCCTGCTTCTAGAGTCCCCAGAGGCTGAACACAGGATATTGTTGGCTCAGTGTTGTTGCCTTTTGAACTGCAAAGTTGGGAACCACTGGCATAAAGACTTAGAAAATGAAAAAAAAAAACCCAACTTTGGAAGACACTTAAAGTCCACGTTTAACATTCTTTACGTATTATTCCTGCATGTTCTGACCAGCTACCTAATTCTGTGTTGACTCCACCACTTTCCATGGCAAGCTTCATTAAGTCTACCTGCACATAGAGTGATTTGATAGTATGGGCCTATTTGGAGATAGACTTCATGTTTGTTTTGGGGTTTTTTGGAGGCAACGCTTAGCCCTCAGAGCTTTCAAACCTGCCCATGAAGATGCAGGTACTGGTCTTGACATCCTTGACAAAGCATGGTGAATACAGTATGGATGAAATTCAACAAAATGAGTGCCCCTACAGCAAGAATTTAGTTTTAATACTGTCTTTAGAGATGGACATGAGTATAATGTGACTTTAGTCCAAAACATTGCTTTTATGTATGAAAATTCCATGAAAAGACTTTCCAAAGTTGGAAACATGAAGCCAAGGCAGAAGTCCAAACCTCTCCTGAGGCTGGCACTTTTTGTGACAGACTTTGGGAGCTGATAGAGTCTGAGGCACAGTGTGCTGTGGTTTTTCTAAAGTGTATTTGTCTTGTCAGTGCCCCCACGTGGGCTGAACCTTTCCAAGATGATCTTCCAAGCTGAGATATTTGCTCTCCAAGCCAAGAATGTCAAAACCTGTGATAAGGTTCAATTATAGTAGCTTTATTTCCATTATGCCTAATGTCTAATGTAGATATAATTGATTTGTCTTCCAGATATTTATGCATGCAATGTTATTCAATAGCTCCACTCTGCTTGGCTCAGAGAATAAACTTCTTGTAATACATGCCTTGGACATTAAAGGGCATCTTTATTTGAAGAAATATCTTTAAGAAGACAGAGATTATTTCTACATGTCAGCTCAGAGCATGCTATATCTTGCACAGAAAATTCTCCCCAGAAGATAACACATTTGTCCAGATATTTCAGAGATACAGTTTGCAGCTGGTCAGAAATGTCTCAACAGAGACGTATTGTCACAAAAAAATTGAAGTATCAAAATAAAAACTTTTCATAACCACCTGCCTGTTTTCATGAAACTTTTGTTCAGGAGAGGTTCCTCTGCTGCGTGACTGAGGTTTTAGATGAAGCAAAGACAAAGCAATGGGTGTTCTGCCTGATACATTTTGTTTTAATATGGTCAAGATGTAGGATTTGACCTTGGCTCACTTAAATGCCAAACACATTTAACAGAAATTGGAACATAACACCAAACAGGACCAATGCATATTTAGTTATTCACATACAGTCAAACAACTCCTGCTGAAGATACTGTTGAGCACAAGTTCAGAAACACACAAATTAAAACAATAATGTTTTCTTGTCTGATCCTGAAATGGCAGCCTCAAACGTTTGGAGAAGGAATCATTACCATCTTTGTCTGCAGACAAGGAGCTGAGGTAACAAGAATTCCCAGATCTCATCCTTCACCCTTGAGCACATTGCTGAGTACTTTGTCCCAAAAGTGATTCCCTGTTTGCATCCACAATACAATGTGACTGGAACATCTCATGGGCTGCAGATCGAACTAATCATCCATGCACACTGCTCCACTGGAAATGCAGAATGCAGTGCCTAGAGCATACTTGCAACACAGTATGGGCAGCCTCAGGTCTACTCCTGTCCCATCCACCTCTGGTAAAATAACAGCAGGCAGAAGTGACATCTTTCCTTTCAGAAATGCCAGAATCTTTCCTAGGAGGGCCTTAGGCTGCCAAGGGCAGAAAATATCTACAGCCACTCAGAAATCAGGCAGAGGCAAGCTGCCAGTACAGAAATCAATGAACTTATAAGCAGTTTAGGAGTCAGGGAGAAAAATAGCTGTTGCATGCAAAAAGAAAAGCACAGTAAAAACACAGATGCTTTATATGGCCTGGAGGGTTGGCTGTGGTACTTGACAAAAGCCTTCAAGAAGTCACCCAGCCCGACCAACACCTTCCACAGCTGTGGACTGCTCCACTACTCTTGCTCATAGAACAGCTTTTCAAGGCTCACTTCTACCTCTGCTTTCCAAGTGGTGTTCACACATTCCTGCTTTGGAGAGGACAAACACAAGGACAGCACTAGAATTGTGCTTTCATGAACAGGACAAGTTGTTTTTCTTAGACTGGGCAAAATTTGCAAATGTGGTATTCACCACTTCCCCTACAAAGAGCGTGTTCAAAAGAGGCAGGTAGAAAATGAACAGCCAGCAGATCCTTCCAGCTATACAAGCTAAGCTTTCTAAAGTGTCCCCTGCTATTTCATAGCCATGCTCCAACTGCAGCACAGAGCAGAATGTTCTCTACAGATAAAGTTTCAAATATTGCTCAGAACCAATCTTCATATTTAAAGACATGTTTTCCTTTAATTTAGCCATTCTGAACAGCCTCCACTCACTTGGAGATGTTGAAAAGCACCACAAATGTAAAGAATTACAGCATTTGCTTTAACCATAGAAGCAATTAACTCTCCAGCAGTGTGGAAAACAGCTTTTGAGCCGTATTTATTGATGCATAGATTTCACTGTGGTGTGATATTTGAAGATAAATTGCTGTGCCCATAATTAAGACTGTTGAGGAATTGGCAAGTGAAATATAATGATGAAAGACCAGCTCAAAGGGCAAGTGAGTTAGATTGGTCAGGATGATACAATCTATATGACCTCAGTGCCCTATTCCTGCTCATTGATTTCCCAATTAAATATAACTTTTTATTCAATCAGTTAGAATATACTGCAGGTTATTGATGCACTGCTAGTAGGAAAAAGCAATGAAGTAAAGATAAAACAGTGGGTGAGCACTGTCTCATTTTAACATTTTATTAACCTTAATGGGGTCATGATGAAGATGATGTTATTCACTTGGATATTTTTGTTCTTTTTTATGTCTATTTTTTTTCTTTTAGTTTAAAGTGAACTTATTCTGACCAACCTAGAGCAGACAAAGCCCAGTCCTGGGAGGTGTAAGGCCCTTTTGCTGTCCTTTATTTGAACAGTGCTAAATTCCATGGTCAGTACTGCGCTTTCAACCCATCCCTGTTAGATGTGAGACAAATGAGGAAATACACAGAGACAATGAGAGACATGGAATAGTTTCTGTACAAGAAGAAATTGAAAAGATCAGAACTTCAGATTGGAAAAAAATGCCAGAAGAATGAGACAATGATAATGGTCTATGAAACTAAAAATTACATGGAGAAGGTGACTAGCATTGTTTAGCCCTGCTCAGCTTAAGGCATTTTCTGCAGAAAGGAGCTGGGAAGACTGCAGAAAGATTTCCAGAAAGAGCACACATGCATTTTGGCAAATTTGGCTGGACCAGAAAGTTGCCGGAGGATTCTGAGAAAAATGGTTTTGACTATCTTTAATTTAAGCTATAATCAAGTTTGCATGACAACTTGTTTCTGGTTTATGTCACTATTTTCAATCAGACTTTCATGCAACTGACCTGTTATTATTTTTTTCCAGGAGTAAGGTGGCACATTATTTTTTATCCTTGCATTGTAATATATCTTAATATTTACCTGTTGTAATACAAATTCAACATTCTGTCTATTAAGGAAAACTAGAACACGCTACAAATTTCACAGATTTTTGGGTCAGATAATAGCTGACAGAACAGCAGTTACTCACTTCCATGCTTTTCTCTGAACACAGTACTTCACACACGAGCTGGAAAGACAATTGAATACTACTGTCTTGGTTTTATCCTGGTGTACTCCAGCTTGAAGGTGAGGAAACACCTTCTTTGTATCTAAAATTAACTCCCTTTCAGATAGCAACATTTTCAGATGGTGAATATTTACAGAATATGAAGAAATCCCAGTGTATAGCTGCAGATTGCTAAATCCCAAGGACCTGATCTTTCATGAGCTTATATTTGTGCACAAAGAATAACAGTCTTTGGGTCAATGGGACTGCATATAACAGATGACATACAGAATGGAGACAAGCCAGGCCTCAGGGCAGTAATTTTTTCATGTGTCTAGGCAACATGTAAAGCCAGCCCTTCTGTTCAGGAAATGTGGATTGTGAGATCCGTTGAGTTTGCTGTAAATTGAAAAACTGGAAAAGTGGACAGGAAGCAACCCTCTTGCACTATTCCCATCCCCTTTCTCATGACAACATACACACTTCTCTAATGTATCTGTAGAAACCAGAGAAACCTCTATGTGCCTTGAAGAACAAACACACAAAGTCAGTACAAAACATTCTGCTTTTGAGCTTGAATAAGAAATAACAGATAAACAGTTTGGAGTATGGGCAGATGCCGCGTCACCCAGTGATGTACATACACTTTCCAGGCTCTTCCATTATGGACAATGCCTTCTACTCACTGTCTAGCAATGGTATTTCCACAAGACTTCATTTTTACAACACTGAGAAACCTGCCACACCTTTATCCTCACAGCAAATAACTGAGGTACAGAAATAGCATTACTCCAAACTTCACAGAGAGAGAAAGGTAAAAAGAGGCTAAATAATCTAAGTCCTAAAGGAAATGAATGACAAATGGGACTTTGACAGAACTGAGTTTGTTCGGTCCTTCAGAAGGAAGGCAAAGGGAAATGTTATTGCTGTCTACAGCTATCTAACAAAAAGGTGTAGAGATGCTGGAGCCAGATGTTTCTCGTAAGTGCACAGTGACACGACAAGAGTCAATGGACTCAAGTAGAAACATGAAAAAGCACAACTAGATACGAGGAAAAACATTTCACCAGGCAGTGGTCAAGTACTGGAATAGGGGGCCAGAGAGGCTGCTGAATCTCCAACCTCTATTTTGAGATTCAAGTCTCCCAAAGTATAAAGCCCTGAGTAATCTGATATTGTTGAGAAGTTAAGACTTGGTCACCTTCAGAAGTCAATGGTATCTGTAACCCACCAGGCATCACTTCCCTGTACAGAGGGACCAGGAAGCTTCCTGAAACATTTGCATAATACCCTTAGAAATAATGGCTACTATGTTACTAACGGGTTAGCACAATATTTGAGATCTTTCTAGAGTTAAATTCAAATGTAAACCTACCACCAAAATCCTCAAAGTCATGTAGGTCCAGATTTGAACCGCCTAATATGAGAAGGAAGGTAAATACTGAGCTAATAGGAAATGACTGTTTAGCACTTCAAATAAATGAGCACAAAAATCCTACCTCACATGGTTTTAGGCAATTCTCACAATTCATCATCATTTGTATGTCAAATTTCCTAAGATCAGTGGTTGTCTTCTGTGTGAAGTGTATTTACCTACACAACCAACTTGCGGAAACTACCATACCTTTCACGTTGTATTCCTGAACTTCCACACACAGCTCTGTATTTCCCTTATCTACTGTCTCAGTTTATAAACTCAGATTTAGACCATCTTCTCAAGATCTACAAGGAGTTTAACCTGAGAAGCAATTCTGCTGTGCTCCGAGGACAGTTGGCTCCTCTGTAGGACTGGTGCTCCACTTAGACGTAGGGACACCATTTAGTGGTGGACTTGACAGTGTTAGGTTTACAGTTGGACTCTATGATGTTAAAGGTCTTTTCCAAGCTAAACAATTCTATGATTCACTGACCGGTACATAATCCCTACAAGTCTCTAAACACTCATACAATGTAAATATGAGAAATAGCATTTTTCCTAGTCATTTTCATTGGAAAACGGATAATTTTAAAACATGGGATTTTATGGCAGTTTCTTAGTCCCCAGACAAATTGCAATTGTTGCCCACATCTATAAAAAAGCAAACATTAGAAACATCAGGCATGAGAGAACAGTCTTGCATAACTGAAACCACATAACTCCCTTGCCTCTAGCTGACCCATGCCACTTTCTATCAGGAGGGATCTGCCTCCAAGTATCTCCGTGCATTGCTTGTTAGGCCACTTTCTAATGTTCCCAAAAATGATTCGCTAAACTACAGAGTGAGAAATAAAAGAAAATTTATAGGCAGAAATCAAATGTGGGCTCAGAAATTTCCAAAGAGGATTTACAGTAATGTAGCTTAAGCATCTGTGAGGTTATTTGACCAACAGCTAATCACACAGAGAAGACCAGAACAATGTGAGGTGGAGGATCCCCAGTACCCACTGAATCACCTACTCTAAGCCTTCCAGAGAAACAGGCTTAGACCTGGTGTGAAACTCTCCAAGATGAGTCACTCAAAGAAAACCCTGGAAAGCTGAGTGAATTGAAAGGGATTGTTGCCTAAAGCAGGGTAGGACTTATGATGGGAGGTGTGGGGATGGAGCAAAGAAAATTTTAGGACCATGTAAAATTTATTATAGGACATTTTAAGCAGACTGTGGAATTGTACAAGACTTAAAAGGGATCTTAAAAGATCAAAGGTGGGGAAAGGGAGGGAACAAGGTGAATCAGGGAGGAGTAAGTGTGTAAAAGGAGAGGGGACAAAAAGGGCCAGCTGCCTGTAAAGCAATTGCTGTGCAGTATTTTGATCCAGCCCCCATGCCTGATCACAGCAATGGCACAGCTAAACTCTTTTCTTAACAAGCTGTGTGAGTGTGCTCCCTGCTCTCTCAATGTTCAAGATCCACCAGCAAACTTTAAGTTTGCTGATCCTAGCTCCTGTCTGCCAGCCACAAGCTTGAGGGGCTTTTAGGTGCCAGCAACTGGAGGAGGTCAGGGTCTCAGAGGCAGCTACCAGATAGCTTGCTTTTTTGTGTGTGGGTGTGTATGCACCAACCAGACGCTCAGACTCACTGCCAGCTGGACCTCAGGAGCCAGCCGTTCTCTAGCAGACCAGGCAACTCCCTTGAATCCCAACGTTTACATGCTCTCTGACACCATTTCTATACTAGCTCCTTCTTCTGCTTATAACACTCTTAAATCCTTTTTTGCACTCCTCAGAAGGCCTACAGAAGAGTCCCTAAATGTGCAAGGCCTTCTGCAGCTGCAGTAGATTGGCATTCAAGGGATTTGGAAATCCACTTGCTGTTCAACCTGCAGCCATCAGGAACACAGAAGGTGGGGAGACTGCCTGGTGCATGTGCCTATGTTCCATGAAACTGGGCTGCTATCCTGTTTGTGGGTGTTACTACAGCCAGGGACACAAGCAATAGTGCAGCAGTTGAAATGAATGCACATCTCAATAGCTTAGCCCTGATGAACCTTACAGAGCTCTGTGTTGGTCCAGTCTAAAATGTCAATGGACACTGGTGATCTAAGTTTAGTGGACACTGGTGATCTAAAAAGAGAAAGCAAGGGCTACACAAGGTTGAGGGCAACCTGCCATCCAATTTCATCCTCATGACCTGTGTTACCTTCTGTACACTCAATGAGACTTAGATTTTCTGGATTCTTTTCCCAAATGTCCCACAAACTTTGTGACATCTTGACTGAAACACTTGTGGCCTGACATAAAGCTCACTGCAGCCAATGGCAATCCTTTTGTGTCTCATTTTTTCCACTTGTAAAATGAGGATAATAGCTCAGATTTGTCTCATCAATAGCCTTACCTGTACAAACTTGTCAGAGATCATCAGGAGAAAGGAACTGTGGAGCTACAAACGCACAAATTGTTTACAGAGACGTGCATGTTCATGTTACTCTATTGAACCAATGAATCCAAAGCCAGGTAGAAGTGGAACAGCTTTCCTAAGAAAAAGAAAATAAAACAAAAGAAGACAGAACATCTCTGCTCAGGGAACAAATCACAGTAACTTTTCACACAGAGAAAACCAATCACAGGACACCATTCCACCAATGTCCTTATCAAAATAGTGGGGAACTATCTATCCAAGTTTTCTATTGCAAAAAAAGCACCCAGTGTAGCAGATCCACAAGGACACTGGAGTGAAGCACTGAAGTTAAGATGAATAGCTTAATTAGCTGCCATAATTTATTGGACATAGACAACTGATTCCATGGATCTCCAAAACTACTTCATGATGACCTTGAAATGAAAAAACTGTGTGAAGGACTGTTCAGACTTTCTTCTTTTTTTTTTTTTTAGTAGATAAATTTCCAAAAGTTTTACACATTTTTTTATGATAGAAGAGATGATTCTCAGTGCCTCCAGATGTCCTGGTCTGAAGCCCCTCTGTTTAGGAGAGCACTTAATCCGTATTCACACCCTTTAATCCCCCTTTAAAAGACATACATTCACTATATATAGGGTATTAAAAGACACTGGGGTTTTAGCCTCATTCAATTAACTAGAAGTGTCTATAGTCATCCTGAGTTAGCTTGTAACAGGTGGAAAGAAACAATCACTTTATTGCTGTGGCTATCACATCCTATAGCAAATATCTAGAATAGCTCAGCTAAAAGCACATATTTCCTTCCATTAGCTGTAAAGGCAGAGCAGTCTACTGAGTCCAGTAACTCAATAGATGTCTACATTTGGTAGTCATGATGGATCCTATACAGTTGGCCCAGGATTCAGATGTATCAGACGGACCTGGTAATGAACTCATAACTCCCAGGATGCACTTGTGTAATGCTATCTCATTCCTAACTTCAGAACAGAAAGCGGTGCTGCCTCCTAAGATGTTTCAAGATACCATACTTTCCTACTGAAATAAAGTCACTTCCCTTTTGAAGTAGCTGGGGAATCCAACAGGCAGAAGAAACAGCATGACAAAGAGAAATCTTCTGGGAAGACATTGCAGAGATACCCATATGCAAAATGGGTTCTAAAGGAGACCTAGTCCTTCTGAATATTTTTTTTCTTTTTTTCTCTAGTCTGTTGTCTGAGAGGAATTTTAACCAGGGTCTCCTCATTTCAGAGCTTGGCAGTATGAGAAAATTGCCCAGGAAAGCTATTCTGGAGCACAGGGCAAGGGCAGTCATGTCACTAAGAAAGTGGAAAGAAGCAGTACCACTACTGCACATTGTTGTGGAGCTTTCTGACCTGTAAATACAGGCCAGTCAAAACGCACCGGTGGATGATTGCTCTTCTACAGTATCTTCCCTCGTGGGCTGCTCATTCCAAACCAGAAGTTTCTGTTCCTGAAAATTGATTCTGTTCTGGGAGCAAACTAAGTACCTGCAATGAAATAGTTTTCACTCTGAAACAGGAGTATCCCCACAGTGATCTACTCCAGGATTAAACTGTTCTGCTCAGGTTCCCCATTCAGCCATTGTCTACTGTGTTTGTGCCGAAAAACCTCCCCCCTTTCAAATGAAAGCTGAGTGGGATTCTCTGATTGCTAAAGTCTAAATCTTGCTCTTTCCACAGTGATTCTGCCAGCAAGAAAAACAGACAAATGGTCTATGATAACACTGGTCACACTTTTCATATTTTTGTACCCATCCTCATTGTTTGTGGGGGAAAAAGGTTCATATGCAGCCTTCTCAGAGATACAGCATCCTTCTCATCTGTTAAAGATTTTCCCTTGATGCCAATGGAGCTTTAGCAATTTGCATCCATTAAGGATTTCCCTATTTGCATTTTGCATGGGTCAAAATAATGAGAATAAGTCTGAAATGAGTCCATATTTCTCCTGTGCTCAAGTGAGGTAGCTTGAAAACTCCCCCGGCTGTGGGCTCAGGGAGATCTGAGCAGTTCCCTTTGCAGTGGATAAACACTCAAGGGAGTAATCTCTGTGAAGGGATCCTTCCTTAAATTATTTCTGTTGACTCTTAATAGCTCAGACACATCATAGCATTTGCATAATAAGCCTTCTCTGATTTGAGTGTGTCATGTCCATGCAGGGGTCAGTATAATTATGCACTCTGGGCTCCTGCATAATGATCATCTGCTGGAGAGGTTTCTTTAGTAAGTCCAGCATTCATGGCTGAGCTGCAGCATTGCCTATAGAGAGGTATGAAATCTTGCTTTAAAGACTTCCATACAAACGATCTAACACAGCCCCTGGCAAGGTATTCCAGTAACTAAGCATTAAAAACACATGCCTTATTTCTCCAAAATGCTTCTTATGTAATGTTTGGCTGCATTGGGTAGAGACCATGATCAAGGCACAAACAAATTAGCTTTACACCATTACATGGTGTTCTGACTTTCCCTACAGAAGTTTCCTCATCTGAATATCAATTTTTCACTGAATCTCCTGTATCAGCATTCCTCGAATTGGCTTAGCTTTACATTTCTCTCCCAGTCCCTTGCTATAAATAGCTAAGTCTCATATATCATTTAAGGAGAATAAAACATTACTCCTTGCATTCATTTATTTGATTTTACAGCCTTGCTTGTATGTTAATCAAACGCATAAAGTGCTGAGGTGCATAGGTGCCAAGTAAAAGTCAATATTTTACCATGAACCTCATTTATCTACATTAGGCTGAAACAAGGTAGATCTGTAAATTTGGACATTATTGAATTTAATGACAAAGATCAATTACAACATCTTTGACACAACCGGGATTTGTCAGATGAGGGGGAAAAAGCATCACTTCTTCCTAAGGGAGCTCATAAATGCTGGCTGTGTGGGACTGTCCATCTTTTCCAGTGGACTGATGCACGCGAATGCTTAAATAATATTAGTTGTATGTGAACTACAGACCCAGCGTCTGTAACAGAGCTAAGTTATAGTGAGCTCCCTGAGGGACTGCTCAGCAGGACTGGCTGGAGTACAAGTAAAAAAGAACTAGAAAGTGTCTTTATGGGAGGGATTCACAATCTGCCTGCAAATCTGAAAACAATTCTGAACTCACAAGGCTGTTTCTTTCTATGTCCAGTACACAAACACCAACCAAACTGCATTATGAGCACTGTGGCAGTGAAGACTGTTAATTACAAAGCTCCCCCAAGGCATAACCTACAACCTACTGCTTTTCTGAAGGAAGCTTGGTAAAACATGGACAATAACCTCACCTGAAGGAAACTATTTAACGGAAGTCAACATCTAGAGATATATAACACTTCCTACCCATGCTTCAGCCCTGTGCTCTTTCTCCAGCATTAGGTATGGAGCATTAGGGCCGCAAAGTTGGTGAAGGGTTTAGAGGAGATGCCATATGAGGAATGGCTAAAGTCACTAGGTCTGTTCAGCCTGGAGAAGAGGAGATTGAGGGGAGACCTCATCGCAGCTTACTGCTACCTCA